>APFE030071075.1:22956-51660 GCA_000404065.3 Pinus taeda | reverse complement strand
GTAAAGAAAAGTAAATTTCTTAGTGAGTTACAGGTGGGGAAGACTTGTCTTCCTCCCCTAAGATCTCCATATCTGAATCTTGGCGTAGTTGCTGGCAGAAGGACTCCCGAGTAAGTGGTTTGCGATAAAGACGGACTCGATGGCCATTTGCCTTAAAGGTATATCCAGAACCATCAATAGTAATCAGTGTAAGGGTACCATTGTCATGTACTTTCTGAATTTCATATGGTCCCAACCAACGATTTTGGAGTTTCCCAGGGAAGTCCTGAAATCTAGAGTCATATAAAAGAGCCCAGTCTCCTTCGTGGAAGACTCTGTTTTTAATGAGAGCATCATGCCATTTAGCTCTCTGTTGTTGTATCGGGGCAGTGTGTTGAAGTGCAGAGAGCCTAATTTCATTCAGCTCATTAATTTGTTGTAGTCGATTAGTCTGTGCCTCAGTTAAGTCTAAACCAACTTCTTGTGTTGTTTGTAATGTTTGGATTTCGAATTCTATAGGAAAGATAGGTTGTTTTCTGAACATTAGCTGGTAAGGTGAGTGACCAGTGGTGCTTCTCCATGTTGTTCTATAAGCCCACAGTGCTTCTAGTAGTCTGGCAGCCCAATCACGTCTACGTGATGCAACTGTTTTTGTTAGAATCGTTTCTATTATCTTGTTGCTGCTTTCTACTTGCCCATTTGCCTGTGGGTGATATGGGGTGGTAATTTTATGCTGAACATGATAATTTTTTAGTGTTGCCGCTATTCTGTTTCCAGCAAACTGTCGCCCTCCATCTGTAATTATCTTTCTAGGGAGGCCATAGCGCATAAATAGATGGAGCAGGAACTATATAATAGATTCTTCTATAGCTCTGGGCAAGGCCTCTACTTCAACCCACTTGGTGACGTATTCTGTTGCCACCAAAATGTATGTTTTTTGGTTTGATGGTGGGTTGATTGGTCACATGAAATCAAGAGCCCAACGCTCAAATGGTTCGATGACTAACTGTGGTTTCAAAGGCATCTCATCCGAGTGACTAGGGCGTCCCGCTCTCTGGCAACTATCACATGCTTGGACAAATTTCTTTGCATCTTTAAAAATTGTGGGCCAATAATACCCTATGTGTAATACTTTATGTGCAGTTCTCCGATCAGCAAAATGTCCACAACATGGTCGGTCATGGCATGCTTTCAATATATCAAAAATTTCATCTTGTCGAATGCATCTCCTGATTTGTATGTCTGCCCCTATGTGAAACAAATAGCCCCCAATCCAGGAAAATATGGTATTTCGCTGGACAATCTGTTTTTGCTCATTAGGGGTTAGATGCTTTGGTAACTTACCTACTGCTAGGTAATTGGCGACATCAGCATACCAGGGTGTTTGAACAGCAACAACAAAGAGATGCTCATCTAGAAACTGATCTTCAACTGCTGCTGCATCGACTGGTTTTGGCATTCTTGAGAGGAAATCAGCTACCAGGTTTTCTTTCCCAAGTCGATCCTTGATTGTAATATCAAATTCCTAGAATAAAATCAGCCATCTAGTTATTCTTCCATTTGTAATAGGCTTGTTTTCTAAGTATTTTATAGCAGAATGATCTGTGTACAAGATAACAGGATATCCAATGATGTAATGTCTGAATTTATTAACAGCGTGTATAACAGCTAGAAATTCTTTTTCAGTGACAGTATAATTTAATTCAGCAGGGAATAGATTTTTGCTAATGTAATAAATTGCATATGGTTTTCTATCCTCCTCCTATCCAAGGACTGCTCCAATGGTTGTATCTGAGGCATCAGATGATATCTAGAATGGAAAATCCCAATTTGGTCCTCGAAGGACTGGGGTTGTAGATACGAGCTTCTTCAGATCGTTGAAAGCATGTTCACATTTTTCTGTCCAAAGGAAATCAATATTACCAGTTAGTGCATACAATGGTGCAGAAATACGTGAATAATGTTCTATAAATCTTCTGTAATAACCAAAGAATCCAAGAAAGCTACGTACCTCTGTTTGAGTAGTAGGAGTAGGAATAAGAAAAAGTATTTGGATTTTGGCTGGGTCTACCTGAATGCCGGCTGCTGAAATATAGTGTCCTAGAATAAGTCCTTCTGTCATCATCATGTAGCATTTTTCGTGGCTTAGACAAAGTCTAGTAGCTATACAACGTTGTAGGACTTTTTCTAGTGTTTCCAATGCTGGATCAAACTCCTCTCCATATGGAGTGAAATCATCCATATATACTTCCAATCCTTCATTTATTAGATCTGCAAATATGCTAAGAATAGCCCTTTGGAATGTGGCAGGGGCATTACATAACCCAAAAGGTAAAACTCGGTAAGCAAACGTTCCCCAAGGACAAGTAAAAGTAGTTTTATCCTGATCTTCAGGGGCAATCTGTATTTGGTTATACCCACTGAAGCCATCAAGAAAAGAAAAGAATTTCTTGCCTGCCAAAGTACCCAATACTTGATCAATGAATGGGAGAGGAAAGTGATCTTTCTGTGTTGCCTTGTTTAGTTCTCTATAGTCCACACAGATTCTCCACTTCCCATTCTTTTTTGGTACCACCACAAGCGGGGAGACCCATTTACTATCAGAGATGGGGTAGATAAAGTTAACATCTAAAATTTTTTGGAGCTTAGCCTTTACTACTTCTTTTAGATGAGGGTTTAGTCTTCTCTGAGGTTGTCTAACAGGTTTTGCATCATTTTCTATGTAGATGTGGTGTGTACACAATTGAGGATCAATTCCTTTCATATCGGGGTAATCCCATGCAAATTCATTTTTATATTTTGTTAAAATATGGATGAGTTTTGTCTCTTGTTCTGGTGTAAGGTTGGCGTTAATGTTTAAGGTCTTCCCAGGTTTGATTTCTATTGTTTTACTATGTGCAACTGAGGTGGCAGGGATTGTATGGTCATGAACACCTTTTAGAGGTTCTTCTTCTATTTCGTTATCAAATGCTGCTTTTATCATATGACACTGGGTACGAGATGTGAGTTCAGTTTGACTAATAAAATTACTGATGGCATCATCTTCTGTTTGATTTTTGAACTCTAGTGCCTCTTATATAGTTAATGGAGATCTAATATTGTCAGTAAGATATGATACAGGGTGCCTATTAGTTTTGACTATTGTGATGCTTGGCTGCACTGGGGGATATAGTACTAAGTTCTTAATATCTGCCCCCTTAGTTATGATCATGTTTCCTTGCCGACATCCAATATAGGCATCATCAGTAGCGAGCCAAGGCCTTCCTAAGATCAACGGATGTCCATCTAGTCGGGTTTTAGGGTTTATTATCAGAAAATCAGTTGGGTATTCCCAGGAATCAACTGAGACCATAAGATCATGCAGTATGCCTTCTGGTCTAACCACAGATCGATCAGCCAGTTCCAGCAAAGTTGAAGTGGGTTCTGCAGATGTAATTCCTAACTTTTGGCAAGTAGAAGTGGTCAATATATTAATTGCAGCCCCTAGATCAACTAAAGCATTAGCTAAGGTTTTGCCATAAATTTGGACAGTTACTATTGGGTTACCTGGGTCTTCGTACTTAATAGGTGTTTCCTTTCCTGATAATAGGTCAGATAAAGTACCGACTACTTGAACTCTTGGATTATCTATTACATTCCTTCCCGGTCTTTTTATGCATAATTCCTTGATAGTTTTAGCGTATGTCGGGATATCCTGGATGGCCTGAAGGAATGGAATTTTTATGTACAAATTTTGTAATTCTCCTAGAATGTCAAAATTAGGTTGGTATATAGGTCGAGGTATAACTAAACGTTCTAGGAATGGAGGAGACGATGTAGTTGTTTTATTCTGAGTTTGTTGTATGTTTTCATCCTCTTCTTGTAACAACTGTTCTCTAGGTAACTGATCTTCAATCTGAACTGTTTTGTTTCCCTCTGTTTGAATAATACTCCCAGATCTTACCTGCAGATCATTGCACTCCCTCAGATCGGGTCCTTCTTCTGGTGTTTCTAAAATTTGGAGTGCTTGGACCGGTCTGTTATTTGGATTGGGATTGGGCTGGGCTAGGAGTTGGGGTCTGAGATTAGATTGGGGGTTTTGCTGTAAGGCTGGCAGTGTAGGTTGAGGGAAAGGAATTTTTCCTATTGGCTGCTGTGTTGGTCTCTGCCAGTTATTCTGCTAGACTGAACTTTGTGAAGTGGGGGGAGTCCATTGCGGTGGATATGGGTTGTTCTGCCAGTATGGTGGGGGATGAGGAGGATTCGACCAGCCAGATTGGCTTGCCTGATTTAGCCACGGGTTTATAGAAGGGTATGACTATGATGACCAATTTGGAAATGGGGGTTGAAACTGACTTTGCCATGTATTACACTGTTGTGTATTGCACTGCGGATACTGAAAAGAAGAAGCTGGGTCTGAAAACATACCAGTTTGTCGTGGCTGCCACTGACGACGCTGGTTAAGTAGATATACTGCCTCTGGTTCTTCTTCTGCTTCCTTATATACCGCTTTCAATCCAGGTAATGAGGGACAACTTTCTGTAGAGTGATCCCTTGTACAAATGGCACATGTCTGAACTGTATCTAATGGACACTCCTTATGGCTATGCTTCTTCCTGCACCTGTGGCAGAAGATAGCTAAATTTTGTTCTGCCTCCATTTGTTTCTGCTTAGCCTGCAAAACGTCCAATTGTGTAGTCAGTCTTCCTAGTATATCAGTTTTAAAATTTTCAAATAAATTCCCAATTTCCACACGTGTTACTCCTTCGGATGAAATTTTGTTTTCCCGTGCAAATCGATCATGTTCTACTGGTTTGATTCGTGTACTGCCTCTCGAACTCCTGATACATAAATCAATTATGTCAGCGAAACTTTCCTGATATATATCCCCTTTCCCCATAATGTTTAATGTTTCAATCCACTATTCTTTCATGCCCCTTATTAATGCTGTTTTCAACACATTATCAGGCAAAGGCAATAATGCATAAGGGGATCTTTGTAGATTATATTGGAAACGCTCCACGTATTACTCTAATGTTTCATTGGGTCTAGCTATCATCTGAAATATTTCATCTTTTAGTTCTCTAGACCTACAGTAATCTTGATATTTCTTTAGGAAAGACTTATTTATAACTCCACCACCTAATCCCATAAACCATCTTAAAGCTGCCCCTTTCAAAGTGGAGGGGAACAATTTGAGTTTCTGGGGGTTAGTGGTGTAATCATATCCCCTGCATAGCACATCAAATTCGAATAGGAATGCATCGGGGTCCTCTGATGTAAGTTTGTGAAATGTAGGAATGTGTTGAAGGGGGATTTCTTTCATGGGAGAATTTGCTGCGGAATCCACTATGGGGTATTGTAATGTAGAGGTTTGGGTGTTTGGCGGATTTTGAGCCATTGGGTCAAATGTATGCCAATAACCTTCTGGAATATCTAAGAGGGTATTCCTAGGTTGAGGCGGGATGTTTTCAATAGGAACGGTTTTAATAACACTTCCTCTATCTGGAATTTCTGTCTGAGGAAATAGGGTGTCTTCAATAATAATTTTTACCGCACTCCCCTTGTCGGGGCTATTTAGTTGCTGAGTTATCCTAGGAGGAGATCTTGGCTCTCTAATTTCCCCTGTTTCCCCTTCTCCTTCACAAAGATTACTTAGGTGTCCTTCCTGCAGTCGTTCTGGAATAGAATTTTCAATTTCTTGAAAGTCCTGTTTGTAAGTCTGACTATGCACCTCAGCAAAGGCTTCAGATGGTGAGCCTGAGGCCTAAAAGGAACTAGTAGGTTGTTTAGAAGTAACTTTCCTGGGTCCTACTGAAGGCTGAGATTCGGCTTTCTTATAGATTTCGTCTATGTATGTCAATCGACCAAGGGTCACCGGTCCCTTAGCTTTTTCTGGTTTTGGTAACGGTTTGGGATTTTTCTCTAGCTTTTTCTGCTTAGTCATGCACTCAAATTAACTACCAAGTTTTAAGCAGATAACAACAAATCTGCAGGAAAGCGAGCAAAGGAGCAGGGCTTTTACATGCTCCGCACGTAGGTTCTTACCTTCCGTTTTCAAAACCCAATTCTTCCCCAGTAGGTTCGTACACTACCCTGGAAAAGACAAATGGCTACACTCCTTCCCCGACAACGACGCCAAAATGTAGAGCTATAACAAGGGTCTCTTTCACCTCTAGTCACCTCACATTAATATGTCAATCCAGGATCGTCTGGTTATTTCAAAGGGTGTCTCAGTCTGAGGCTAGCATTTTCCAGAGTAATGCTTGTAGTACAGTTATTCAAAAGCTATGCAAGTAAAGTAATGCAGACCTACAACTTAACTACTTCAAAAGACCAAATCACACCAATTATTACATCAGCCAAAGGTTCGGTAGCAATAACCCATCCTTTTCATAACTGATGAGAATAGATCAAAGGTCTGGGAGCCAAATAGCAGATGCTGGGCTTGCTACAGCTTGGGATCATTCTTAATGATTAGAAATGAAACAGCAGATAAAAGAAATGACAATGAAATGGAACAGCACATCAGTCAAGGGCTTGGTAGCAATAACACATCCCTTTCATAGTTGATGGGAGCAGATCAGAGGTTTGGGGACCAGGTAGCAGATGCTGGGGTCCACTACAGCCTAAGTCTGTCCTCAAGAAACAGGAAATTAGCAATCTGGAAATGGAACAGCAAATAAATGGAATAGCAAGTAAATGGAACAGCAAATAAATGGAACAACAGCTAAATGGAACAGCAATTCAAGAATAGAACAGCTGTCAAAATAAGTAATAACCAAGTTCTTTAAGCTGCAACTCTATTTAACCATGCGAATCAAAACATCAATCTCTCAATCTTATATGATGGAACAATACTATAGAACCTTAGAAACACACCATACTTAATCTGCTTCTATTAAAACACATACAGCTGCATCTCATAATAAATAATAGTCACATTCGATAACCATGTGAAAAAGACTTTTCCAGATGACTTGTTATAATGCAAAATACAATCGTGAAGAATTCTGTAATAAAGTAACAGTGTCCTGTAGAGATTAATCAATACTTAAAGAATTGGTAAAATAACATAGCATCGATATAAAGTTCAAGAACACGAAATGACTTAATCACAACAAAGCATGTAATAGAATATTCTCAAAACACAGCAGATTACCATATTACTTTTATGAACAAACAACATGGAAACCACGCGTAATAATACAGGAGAAAGTGTCCTCCAAGGCCGGGCCCTTAACCTCCAGGGGTACACCGCTTAAGATGAATCCAGGCTCAAAGATAAAAAGTGAACAAGTCTATATTAAAGGATGCAATAAAAGTACAGAAACTCAAGTCTTCAACAACACATAAAGATCATAATCCAAATCTTTCTTAAAAGAAATTACACCCCCGTAACCAACAGTGCTATCCCTTTTATAGGAGAAATGACAGAGACATCTAGATACAGAAATAGGTAAAATAGTGATCCCTCAAGATCTCAGATCTTGAGGGATTCGCAGAATCATTAATGCTGCGTTACTTCTTCCTTCTTCTGTTCCACGCTGGTATCTCCACGTCCTTTCTTGGGCTGATCCGTGTCGATCTAGTCCACTTCTGGTCTTCCGTCAAAGGGACAGCAGTTAGCTCGTCTTTATCTTTACTTTTGGAATGGCCACCTTCTGCTTCTCCACCCTCCTGCACATAGAAATGACGTTTATCAGTTCTTCTTATTAATTTCTCGTGTTTCGTTATAAGTTCTTATTATTATCTAAGTTTCCCATGCAAAAGGCTTTTGAGTTTTCATGAAAAGATACCGAAATGACCATCAAAACATACCTTCTTTCGTACTCCACACAGGTGTCACTGCTCTGCTATGTAAATCTATGTTGCTCTCTACTGCTCCCCCTCTCGCTATGTGGATAGCCATATTTATATGTTTGTGGCAGGATCCTTAACAATCTAGGCAGTTTAAACAAAATGACAAGTTTAGGTAGGCAGGCTATTTCAAACAGAGATTCTTAGACCCTGAAATAGTTCTACAAGTAACAACCTGTTTAATCATAGAAAACCCTCCATCGAACAACTCATATAGGTCATTTATCATCAAACATTAAACCAACATAATAATACAAGAATCGATGCATTAATCCTTAACCGACAACTTTAACAGTGATGGCCTTAGTTTATCGGTGTCGATAACCCATCAAAAATATCAATCAGTAGAATCCAAAGGGTGGTACTATTATTGAGACTCTACACTTAGAGATGTGCAATGTGCGATAAAAGGTGGACTCGACGTAACTATCAAATTGTAGTGTATAACTGTGTCACATCCACAGGTCTTTTAGTGTATCGTAATCGATGGGGCTAAGGGTGATTATCCATAATGGGCCATTGTGTAGCTGGAACTGTGATCTGCAAATGATGGACCCGACAAGTTTAAAAACCACAACCTATAACCGTATCACATCTAGGGTTCATCATCATATCAAAATTGGTGAAGTCAGGGGTAATACATATAACAGGGCGTTGTTCACTGCAATGTGCGATATTCAATTGCGATATTGCAATCACAACCTGACTTTGCTAGGGCCGATTCTATAAAATGCTTCCCTTTGTGATATGTGATATGTGATCATCGCATCACACCTTTTCTTGCTTGGGGCTGATTCTTTAACTGTGTATCTCTACCTTTTGCGATTAGCGAACTACGAGGCCAATGGCAGCCTACCACTTGGCTCTTCCCCATTCGCTGAAGACCCTGCCACACCACTTTTCTTCCTGCCATTGGTCCAAGTCAAACTTTAACTTTGACTTTCCATAACTTCTTCATATGAGCTCAGATTCGAGTTTCGTTCACATCGTTGGAATCGCGATGTCGAGTACTTCGATCTAAATATAATTTTATCAAGATTTTGCCACTTTGAAGTTTAAGCCTTTTTACCATGCCAGTTGTACTTCTTAGAGATCCACCTGGATCATCCTAAATCAATCCTCATGGATCCATCCTCCTAGATCAATCCTCCCCACTAAGAGAAGCTTTTCGTCCTCCAAAAGCATTAAATAATATTTAACTTCTTTGTATATTGTCTACAACACAAGTGTCCTAACAGGTCATCCTTCCTTCTCCTTCACCTTTGTCCTTCGGAGCCATAAGCGATGAGCTGACACCTGCATCTCCAATATCTTGGAAATTGCATGTTTAGCTATATGACCAAAAAAATAAGCCAAGCATCTCATACTTGCCATGAGTTTACAACACATACTTTGTGGTCAAGTTTACATAAAAATGGAAACAATACTCCAACTATCAATACAAGGCCAAACATCATTGTTTCTTCAAAAAGTGATGGAAAAAACATCATCATTGCAACACATGATTTAAAAAAATAAGGCCATGACATTATTGTTGCTTCAAAAGTGATGGAAACACATCATCACTTTCACAATTTAAAATGCGAAACAAAATAAGGCCAAACATCATTGTTGCTACAACAAGTGATGCAAAACGCATCATCACTTTTACAGTTTAAAATGCAACATATGATTTGCAAAAATAAGTCCATGACATTCTACCACACCTAGAAGAGCCATCTCTCACTTATCAAAGTGTTTAGGTCATCTCCTTGTGGCACCTTCGTTGGTCGAACAACTGTTTCACCTGGTTCATGCATGGATGCTTTGTCCTTGTGACACTGCTCTAGATGGAGCCTCCAACATGTGGCTCTTTGATGACCATGTCTATTGCAATGACTAAAATAATCCTTCTTCCTCTGAATCTACTTTACCTTCTTCTTTGCCTGCTGTTGAGAGTGTCTTTCATGCCTCATCCTTTTTCGTGATACTATTCTCCTCCAACACTAAGCAAACACATGGTTATGCAATCCACAAAAACTACAAGTTCTTCTATGCCATGATTTTTGTTCATTATTAACAATATGGTTCTAATCAAAATTAACATTGGAATACTGAGACTTGTTATACCTTTCCTGTTGGTATTTGGTATGTTCATGGAAATGAGAGTTTTCCTCAGCTCTTTCTCTATAATGAATACTACCATAGGTTGATGGTGATGTGTTCCCATCATCCTCTTTCTTCGATGGTTTCAACAATATCATGGAAGCTTCTGACATCTTTGAGCATTATCCTTCAGTGCACCCCAACTTTGTGAAGCGAGGTCTTTACTCAACCTCCAATGGTTGAGTTATGCCTTGGCCATTAACACCAAGTCCTTCTTCTTCCTTATACCTCATCTTGGTAAGGAGTCTTATGTTTTTCCCTTTAATGGGTATCTCCACAATTCCAATAGAAATTATATCATGCGAAGATGAAACTAAGGATAAATCAACATCTTTTACCTCCACTGTCGATTTAGAAAGAACTGATGAGGGCTTCTCATCATCTGTCATTGGTGGTTCACTAGTTGTTTTGGCGCATTCCCTAACCTCCTTACTGACATACCCAAGTCCTGCCGGATAGGGTAATTCCTTTACTTTGATGGGTTTTATGATGCCTTGGCCATTAATGCCAAGGCCCTTCCCCTCATACCACATTCTCTTTAATAGTTTGGGGCTGAATCTTGTGGTATGGTTTTCAAAAATGGTGAAATCATCATCAAGAAACATACATGGAGTTGAAGAATTGCTTTTTACCTCATAGGGGTCATGTTGCATCTTTTCCAAGGCCTCATCATTAGCTTACAACCAGCGTAGTAACCTTTGTTTCTCCTATTTCTCTTCCTGTAGAAGCCTCCTTAATTCAGCAAGCTCTACTGGAAGACTCTGGTCGTTGCACTTCAACCCTTCCAAGGCCTCATCTGTGGTTCACAACTGAAGTTGCAATTGCTGCTTCTCCTCTTTCTCTTCTTGCAGTAGCCTTCTTAATTCAACGTTCTCTTCTTGAAGTCTCTGGTTAATCTCCTCATTCGAGGAAGGCGATGAATAAGATGCATAAACACTGGAAGATGTGGATGACGCATTGCTCTCCCATCTCTCTATCTCCTTCTCTCTTCTCTTCTCTTCTTGAATTTTCTAATTAATCTCTTCATTTGAATGATGAGAAGATGAGGAAGGTGGTGAATAAGATGCATAAGCATCATAATATGTGGATGAAGAATCACTTTCGAATCTTCCTTTCTCCTCCTCTTTTCTTTTCTCGTATGTGCCAAACATGATTTCCACCATTTGAGACATCCTCAGAAGGCTTCATGCATTTCTTTATCATCCTCCATAGCTGCACATTTGGCCATTCACACATGCAATTTCCTATCAGCAAAAGACTGCTTCTCTTCCCAACTTGCTTCAACATCTTCCATGTCTCCTCTTCATAGCACACATCGTTTGAAGCTTGTTTATGGTTAGCATACTCATGCAACTCATATCAACTAAGCCCTGTTTTGATACCACTTGATCTAAGATTTTTTTGCTTATAGATGAATCAAAATTACATGTAACAGAGCACTTAAGAACCATTGAAACATACGCATATAAAATGAAGATAAAAAAATACATAATCATGCATGAGATCAAGACATAAAGATTTGATTACGGAGTTCATCTAATTTGGACTACATCTCTGGGCCCTGCTGAATAGTGGGGAGGCCTTCATTCATTAAATGGCAGGAAAAGAGATAAGTACAAGTAGATTTTACATAACACCCTTATACATCCAATTTGGAATATGGATGACAAATGGAGAGCCTAACTCTAGAGACATACAACACCATTGAATTCTTGGCAAAACATCGTGCAAAATCACCTATTTGAACACACAATTCGGATAATCGGGCTTTCTGCACCTTCTTGGAACCTTCTGATTTCTGAGGCAAGGTTCCAACCACCTGCAGGAGTAGGTTCTGTTAGGTTACTATACCAATAGGTTTCATTTTTCATGATTGACAGTGGAAGTGCTAAATATGTTCATCCCTGCATGCTGCAGAGGTTCCATATTTTGTATATAGACAAAGAAAATTAAAAAATGAAAAGAGGGTATGCCTTAAAGAATAATCAAAGGGAAAGAACATCAATTGGTTAGAAAAATAGTGAAAATGAACCCCAAACCAAAGACCAGGAAAGTGGCAAATCAAAATGTCACTATTATCTTATTTTGCAAATTCACCATGTGGAGGTACTATTGCTTATTACATTTGATGGATGACCCAACAGTTCAAACTGGACCATGCCATGTTTAAATTTGCTGTTGTAGAATAGAGAATGCATATCTCCCCAAACAGTTCAAGCTTGGCAGATGAGTAGCTAGGTAGAGAATTTAAGGAGCCCAACTGCTTAATATGGGCCCTTGGAAGAGATAAGGGTACATCTAGATAGCAGGGCAGTCAAGAGAAAAGGAGGACAATTAGAGTTTTCTAGTTCAAGTGCACCCAATCCAAAGGAAGAAAAAATGTTAGGTGTATTAGGTTGGGTAGGTAGTTTGAGGTTGCAGAAACAAGGTTATCATTACTTTTTGTCTTGTCAAGAAGGACTCATCTCATTTATGGCATTGACACCATGGCAGTTATTTGATGGTACAACAGGGAAGCATGACTAACTTCCCCTTTCATTCCCCCAGAAATCATTCACTAACATCCCCTCAAGGACCTTGGGATTTGCCCAAAAAGTCCAGTTTCACTCCATTTTTATTAAAAACCAAGTTGACATCTGAGTTGACTTAGTGAAAAGAAGCTACATTCTTGTGTAAAAATGGTCAGTCCATACTCTTTCATCTCTTTAACATTTGTCCATTCATTCTCATTTCATAAAAGTCATATTAACATCTAACCCTATTATCTAGCTCCCTAAATCATTTCCCCACCCCTATTCTACAATAAACTATATTAAAACCCAAAAAATCTAATATATCCCCTCCAACTGGCAATTATAGCCATATTACATGAGTTCGGGAAATACTAGGTCCATTTGGGGCCTTAGTATTAACCCTTCCGCGTCAAAAAACTTAGGGTTAATCTAACCTTTGGTTAGGTTAATAACTATTTTCAACCCCCCCACACACCAACTTTACCACATTAACCTCACACTTTATTGTATTTTGGGTTTCATTGGTATTTGATCAATGAATAAACATGACCCCGAGCGCATATAAACCTATAACCTAAGGTCTAAACCCACCTGAAACCATGAAAAAATTGAAGTTTATTATACACGCTATTCTGCTAAACTCCGGTCGCATCTCCCTCCCATCCACCATCGGATCACCCTCCACAGATCCGACAGTCTTCATCGATATCAGGCGCCCCTCTGTAACAGTACGTTACCACCCGATGGTCGACGGTTTCACCGTCGTACACCGAGACACTTGTCCCCCTCCTATTGCATCGGGCCGCCTCTGACACTTACCTCTCCCATACCAAAGGCAGTCCGACGGAAACCACTTACTGCCCTCCCCTGTTGCCTACGTCAGTGCATGACGTTGCATCCATGTTGCCTGCCACTGCACTGTACCTGCGCCATGTCACCCGCTGACGTCACCATCCCGCCACCGTGTCATGTGCCACGTCATTGCATACATCAGCCGCCACGTCATTTGCCGTATCCACTACACGACAAAAAGGACGTCATGATGATGTCATCCTGGAAAAACGCAAAAAGCACCAAAAGGTCCAAAATTGGTTAAAAAGTCGTGAAAACGACTATTTTCCGCCTATTTCTATTTGTTGCCTCTGCAAAGAACGTGCATGCGCTTTCACTATTGAATTACTTCCAGAGCTTGTACTAACCACCAACCCGCCAACTCAACTCCATAGCTCAACTCCGCAGCCCAAGCTATGCCTGCTAACTGTCCTCGGTGCCTTGGACACAGGTATTTATCCATTTTCCAGCTTGAAAGCCCTGTTTTTCAAGTTCTTTGTTTAAATTGCCAAAAGAACCTGTATTTTTCTTCCAAACGCGCTCATACCGATCGCTCAGTGTCCTGCATACACCATTTGAGCTATTAATTCACCACAAACCTGTAAATTTGAACTCATTTCCTCTGCAAACGAGCCACTCCAACACACTGTGCATCCATATACGCCCACAGAGACTACAGAAATTGCTCAATTATTGAGTTAGAATACTCCAGCGCCCTGTTTCCGTTGATTGTAACCTATTTCCTAAAGGGGAATCCTCAGTTTCCCTTTCCCTTTGCAAACTTGTGCCCCTTCGGGCAAAATTCAATTCTATTTTCTTAGCGTTCCGTCCATAAGAGCCTACAATTCAACCAATTTATGTAAAAAACCCAGTCAAAGTGCTGCAAATTTGTTGCTTTACCATAAACTCTATACACTGAGGTTGGTTTGATATAAAAAATCAACTTTCATACTCTTGACAATAGTCTCAGAGCCTAATTTCTACTTCCTAGTGCTGTTTACACCTATATTGCAATTAATACCAGTAGTATAAGATATGGAGACTCCAGTAGCCCTGAACATTGCTCCTTTGAATGCTCCACACATGGATTTAGAGTGGCTACCTTTGGCAGACAGAGACTTTCAGATCAAGGATATGATGGGCCTTAATTCTCACCTCAAAACTGTTTGCCAATTCAAAAACAATCACAGAAATAACACTGATATCCTAGGAATTTTGCAATCCAGTATGCCCATCTATTACCTCCCATCAGTCAATGTGTTACCTGATTTCATTCATCTATGTCATGCAAACTATGACCACACTCTGAGAGCAATCCTCACTCCAGATGGGTCTGTCCTGTTCTATATCACTCCTCAATCCATAAATGAAATGCTGAATTTTGAGCCACCTCAGCCTCTGGTGCCCCTTACAATGAAACTTCTGCTTGATCAGGGTGCAAAGCTCTCTAAGGTAGAAATATCAAGAGTTAGTCAGTTGTTTATGGATCCACAGTGCCAGTATGATCATCCTCCTCCCTATCATCAGGCCTCGTTTAATGAAACAGGCAAGCTCATGGTGGATATGATTTCCTACATTCTAGGATGCAAAACAGGAGAATTTGTGGATGAGACTGTATTTTTTCTCTTAACCATATTCACTCCTGGGCAGCCCCCTGCTGTCATGTATGACTATGCCACCTTCATAGCAAACAAAATACATGAGCAATTCATGATGATGGAGAGAGAAAGAGTGTTTAAATACACCTCCTACATTTACCATCTGTTGCTGTACTATCACCCAGATAGTTTCAAGGTTCCTCTCAGGAGATTAGACTCAAAAGGAGAGAGGAGATATGTCATCTATTGGACCTTAGTTTTCCATGAAGTCCACTATTCCCCATACACATATTGTGAGTTTATTGACCTGTTCATCTACCCAGCCACTTGCCTATTAATGGTGACTCCTCCTACCAGACTCACTGCTGAAATGCAAAGAATATTGCATCTTTCAAAGGGCTACATCTTTGGTGATTGGTACTTCTACCAAAACCACACAGTGATCAGAATTTATGGGTGTGAGTTGTCCCCCTATAAGCTACCAAGATATGTCCCCATGAGACTTTTTGCCTTGGAGTATTTCAGGCAGTTCAGTAATGCAGACTTGACTCATTTCCATGGAAAAAACAAGAAGGCACAGCTTAAAACCAAACATCAATTGGGTCCCTTTATTTTCAACAAAAGGGAAGAAGCATGGAAGGATGCAAAGAATATGCTAAGACAAGAGCTCATGTTGAAACAAAGCTTCTACTGGGCACCATATGACCCTGAACATTTCATAAGCCTTAGAAGAATCAAACACAGGCTTTCAGGATATGTGCACCAGCCAATCCCCTACATTGAACAATATGCCAATCAACAAGAATGGGTAGGGGGAAAATTAGATGATGAAGAGCTTACTGAAGAGGAAAAATTAGAGAAAGATATGAAAGAAATTGAGAAAAGAATTGACTTGGATTATGTTGCACAGGTCACCTTCACACAGCCTCAACCGGTTGGAGCAAGCACATCAACTGCTACATCTTCACGGCAGCCAGCTAAAGAAACCATTTTACCTGTAGGAAAGGGCAAGGACATTGAGCACTCAAAACAGAAAAGCACAATGGAAGAGCAGCCATCCTCAACTGAGGAAAAAGGTCAAGAACAAAGCCCTACAACACAAACAAAGGCACTTGAAATCCCTGTGTTGCAAACTCCTCACAATGAGGAAAGAGGTAAAAAGAGAGACAGAATAGATGGCACACCCACAGGGGCATCCACAGACTAGCAAGGGGAAAAAAGACAGAGGCTAAACCCCTATGCCGAGGAGGAAATTACAAAAGAAACCATAGGAAATATTAGGGGCGAGGGGACTTCTGAACAGCAGATCCCTCCTGTTTTGGAAACATCGGCCAGCTCCTTTCAGCAGGAGCAAGAGAGACAACTAGGTGGGGAGGTTTCATCCTCCAAACAGCAGAAAAGGAAAGGCTCAAATATCAAATGAGCATTCACAGAGATTAAAGCTAGAAACGAGCCAATAAGGTTTCAGCTTTACAATCAGTTGATGAGAATGGCACCAACAAATCAACAAAGACTGATGGTAGCATATGATATGCAAGAAGGGAAGATGACTCTCAGTCACTTCAAACCTACTACGCAGTAGCCACAGTCAGCTGTAGACTACATCAAAACCAATCTGGAGGTCCTGGCGAAAGACATACAACCAATAGACCATATTGAGTTACATAAGCGGGCGGGAGAAATGGTTTATTCCACATTAGCAGATAAGGCTCTAATGGCCCATAGATTGCAGAACTCTTTATATAATACTTCTGCCCAGTTAGAGTTGGAAAAAGCCTCATCATTGGCCAAGGATAATAGGATAAAATCCTTGGAAGAAATCATTATAGAATTGGGACATGATCCCAAAGATCCCAAAGGCACATAGGCCTTAATCAGAAAAAAGGAGGAAGATATAGCAACACTGAGAAAACAAATGAAGCTGCCAGTTACCATACATCCCCAAACTGCAGAAGTGGTGCAACAACAGGAAGTAGAGGATGTGGTTAGTCTACTTATGAGGATGAATCAAAGGATATTAGACACAGAGAAAGCATTGGAAGAGGCTCAACGAGGGAAATAGCCAGAGTTGGCCCCTCAACCATCCCAAACAGCTCCAATAATTACAGCTCCTCCAACAACAGTGGCTATAGCAGCACCTCCCCCAGATTCAACTTCAGCAGCAGGTGCCTCAACTTCAGCAGCAACTACAGCAGCAGTAGTGCAAGAGGCCAGCTTGAGCATGGAGGCCATGATGAAAGAAATTAAGGCTCTAGAATTACAAATGGCAGAAATGAAGGAGACCAAGGAAAAGCTAGCCAAGATTGAGGCTAGTTATGATAAATCAAAGATGACAGTTGCTAAGAAGACCAGGGAAGTAAAGGCCCTAGAAAACAAGATAAAGGCCTTGGAGAAAGACCTCACTCTCCATAGAACCCTGACCGAGATAAAAACAATTTTGTGGAATAAAATTGGCCAAGCTCTTGTTGATCAATGGACAGCAATACAAACCATTTTTGATCAAATAGAATTGATGGCTGTAGCTCAGTATGAAACTCACAAGGCTAGAACATTATTGGCAGATAAGCCTGAGCAAGCCAATCAATTGATTCACTTTTTGAATACTCATACTGGTGACCAGCTGGCAGCACTGAACATCCAGAACAGGACAGAGACTATTGTAAGAGTCAAGGAGGTGTTGACCATGAGAAATTTTGTCCAAACCATAGAAAGAAAATGCCAAGAAATGCAGACAGAGGTAAATGCTTTTAGACAGAAGCTTTCAAATTTGCACAGCAAAGGTTTACCCAGCCTGGTTACTAGCGCTGGGAGGCTACTAAAATAGGAACAATATGCAAACAAGTAGTTGAAGGGTTGGAACATGCATTCAGAGGTCATAGGTCAAGCAAGTAGTTTCAGGGTACTCAAGTTGTAGGGAGCCCCTAATAGCATATTCTTAGGATATTTGGCTATGGGGTCATAGGATAACTAAGCTTGTATTCCCCGAGAGGCCCTTCAGATTGAAGTACATTCCGCGTACGACCACGGTTTCGTCCCACCTCGACGGCGTTGCTTTTCCCAATTGCTCCCTAAAAATGAGTGACTTCGTTTCAATTTACTTATTGGGTGCCCCTCTTAAATAAGTAACTAAAAGGCATGAGTTTATCTTAATAAAAATAGCAACTGAAAAGGTTTTTCTTGACATTAGGAAAGCAAGGACCGGCAGGGGCTTGCTTGATGTTAGGAAAGCAAGGGAGAAATTGTATTTTCCTTTGTAAGCATAGGGTCAGGACAAATTGTACCTATGTACAAAATTAAATCACAGCATCATCAAGCAGCACAGAAGAAGCAGCCTCTCCCACAAGGCAGAGTTTATATGATAAACTGGAAGATCTATTTTACATTGAGCATGAGATATCACACCTTTTTCCAGTTTGGCCGAATTATTACACATACACTGAAGCTGATGAAATATTATTAAAATTAAGAAAGCATCAACTACCAACAGAGGAATGGTGGCAAAGCCTACTTGGGATTCTGAAGTAATTTTAATTCTCTTCCTGTACATTATCTGCATAACATGCAAGTTGCATTATATGGCTCGGCTACCAAAAAATCAAACTGACAGTGGGTGAAATTTGCGCTAAAATATTCAGAAAACGTAGACCAGGTGGCACAGGACAGTACAACAGCACAACACATCAAGGAAGCGGCCATCCATCGACTGCTAGAGTCAAAAGGTCAATAGAAAACAGGACACCTGCTAAAACGAGTAAAGAGCTTTTAATTCCTCAGTTAATGCTGTGCAATTTTTCCACAAATAGTTATTAATTATGTCAGAGTAGATGGATACATTTATATCTAGATATTTCCCTATGAGATATTTTGTAAACTCCTATATATACTTGTTAAAGAGATGTATTGTTGTTGGTTGGTGATTTTCTTTCTGGACTGCGCTGTAAAATATCAGACTGTATTAATACAAAGTGTTGTTGAATTTCACTGTGTCTGAATCATCTGAAGGTGGATTGGATGTTCTGGGACCTGTTACAGAATTCCTGTGTCGTTCTATGGAACAATAAGTTATACTAAACTGTGTTTTATGTTCTCTATATTCGTAAATTCCATGTATGTTTCATAATCTTGATAACAGAGAAGAAGAATAGCATAGG
Source organism: Pinus taeda (assembly GCA_000404065.3). Taxonomy (NCBI): domain Eukaryota; kingdom Viridiplantae; phylum Streptophyta; class Pinopsida; order Pinales; family Pinaceae; genus Pinus; species Pinus taeda. Next base: position 32,604 of record APFE030071075.1, on the reverse strand, counting down.
ATTTATTTAAATGCACCCTGTGTTCAATCTCTACTATTAATTATGTTTTCTTCAAGATTAGTCATGAATATGAATTCTTAACTGCTCATGTTTGCACTAATTCTTTCATTTTGAATACTGTTTAGGAATCCTTAACTGCTCCTGCATAATATTCATACACTTTCCCTCTGCTAGTATAATGAAATATTCTTGATTGCCTTTCATTCCTTGACTTCATTCCATCATTTCCAGATTTGAAAATTGTTCCTAGCTTGCCTATCCTGCTCTGTGGCACTACCTTTCCACCAAGAAACTCTTTCAACGATTGCACTTTCAGTGACTCCATTGCACAATGGAAAAAACCGTTTTATACTTGCACCCTAGCTCTATCTGAGATCACCATCCAAAAAACTTAAAACCAAACCCTGTTCATCACAACTGGCCTAAAATACTCCAAAACAAAGCTAAATTTCAAAGAGAGAGCCCTCTCTGGTTGTAGGTAGGCTAGGACTTGCAGCTAAAAGATTGGTTAGTGGTTACCTCAGTCGTATTTCCTACAGGAAGCAGGGAACAACCTGAGTGATAACAGGTTCCATTACTTTGCTCTATAAATCTATGTTGCTCTTTGTTGCTCCCTACTGGGATGGGGTCCCCTGGGTCAAGTTTTGGGGGAAAAGCCCAAGTTTCGAAATATAAAATGTAAAGTCTCCACAAATTGTGGTCGTGGAGCATGTAGATAGTTAAACACTCATAAAGGGATTTACCCATATTTATGTAATTTGAGTCAGATTTTTTAGGATCTACCCATGGTCCGCGGACCATGATATTGTATAAATAGGTGTGCCTTAAGATGTCTAAGAAAGTAATGAAGTTTTTCTATGGGAGAAGTCTAGAGAGTTAGCGAAGAAGAGTAGGAAGAAAGGCTCTGGAACTATGTGCGCAGAGGCCTAGAATAGAATCTGCAGCTGAGTGTGCACACCCCTGCAGCTTAGTGCATATGGAAGTCTTGAGTGTGTAAACTGAACTGAATATTAATAAAAGAAGATTGTAGCAGAAATACCTGTGTTTATCTATTTACTTCTGTTTTATATGAATGTGTTATATGATGTGATAAACGAAGGTTTTATAAAGTAATATTGTATTGATTCACGACTAATTTGCTTGATCTATACTATTATATGAACGCAATTGATGTTAACTATTTACACCAATATTATATTGTTCCATGTTAAGGTTATCAGTTACTTAAGAAGATCTGATTAAATATTGGGTTACGAAGAATCTTTGATGCGCGTAAATAACTAATTGGCCTGTTCAAGCTCTGTGAAAGATAGTTGTAGACCTTCACAGAGGTCTAGAGGCGGATTAAGGAAGTGATATTGATAAGCCATCAAGGCTTATCGATATGCGCAAAGGCATATTTAGGGCACAAAATGACATCACGTTGATCTTTGGGTGTGGAAACTTGGTTCCAGTCCCCCCATATGGCTTCGGGTGAGACTTCAGTCCACGCTCCATGGATTGATGCTAAAAGGGCTAGTAGTGTAGGGATTTGTTTGGTACAACTAGCATTGAACTTGGGTCAGGACCCACTAAGCCAAAAAATTGTTATGTTGTTGGGACTGGGATCTGCATAAAGAGATGTACGATGTTGCATCATTGGAATCCAACAAAGAAAGAGATTGAGAAGTGGTTGGATAGAAATATCCATGAATTCAAGGCACAAGAAATCAGAAATATGCACCTGATGAAAGAATAGTGGTTGGAAAGATATTTGTACATAGAAATACACAAAATTTTCTTATGCACCTTGCCGATTGAACTATACGAGTGGATCGCTAAATTGGTAGATGACCAAGGAAGGTGGAGGCTTGACGCTCCAATAGTGTTGACCCTAGAGCTAGTGCAGAGATTGGAAGCTTCTGAAGATAAGATCATGCGCACTATCGATCACTGGCTTGATGGAGTCATAGGAGGATTTGTGATAGAATTCGTGGTCAATACCTCAGGAAGCTACAATGAAGAGGAGCATCACTTCTTCAAGGGACTGCGAGGTAAGTATTTGATATCTTTGAATACTTGGATTAAAATGATCTTGTGTTAAAAAAAGGTTATGCCATTACCTTGATGTTTTGAGCTACGCAATGTGGGAGCATATTTAGAAATTAGGAGAGAGAAGGTCCTGAATATAGCCCATTGATAGAACCTCCTTCGAGTGACGACGAGGGAGTAGTACAAGCCTCACTGCGAAGCACTGTACAACTGATAAGGGAGGGTTTTCCATGAATACCTCATCCGCCGACACCATCCCCACCTTCACCTCCACAGTATACACCTTCGCTCACACCTCCAACACCTCCGCTGCCATTCAACATGTCCAATACCATGAAGCCGCCTGTTCTCAAGGGCTTGGGAAATGAGGACCCAAATCCATTTTGGTTTGTTGCAAAGGCTGTATGGAAAATATAGAATATTACAGATGGTCATATGAAGAAGGCATAGTTGGTTACTACCCTACAAGACCACATGTTGACACGGTACATTAAGTGTAACTACACTGGTAATCTGTTGGCATCGTTAGAGGACACTCAAACTACTTGGAATAAGGAATTTGGTAGCCGTAAGTCTGAAAATGCAATCAATTGTGGGGTTCAAGGAAATCGTGATGAGGATTGGCAAAACACCCTAGGAGCTAGATCAGAGATTGAAGTGCAAAATCCATGAAGCCAATATGAATCTCACAGATAGTCAGTACTGCGATTGGTTTATAGTCATGCTCCTACCTCAATTAAGGATTGCTTTGTCACAACAAAAGATAGGAATTCAGGAGGAAGAGATGGAGATCACAATGATATTACATGAGACACTGATCTAAGACATGACATTGGGAGTTCAACATATTCATGTGGAGTTGCAAAACCTCTGCTTGGAGTTTTAGAGCTTGAAAAAAGAAATAGCGGCTTGGCCGAAGGAGGGGGAGGACTTGGTAGAGGTTGGAGACAAGTTATTTGCTATAATTGAGGAGTGCTACGACACTATGTACTAGAGTGTATGAACCAAACACACCCATCATGCTGGTATTGTACTCAATTTGACCACGCGATAGAAGAATTCCCTATATTTATAGCTAAGATGTAGGAGAAGAAGGCGCAACCTCAGCAACCTACCTAGAATTTACAGATGATGAGGGTCGAGCCCCGTGAAGAGGATTCCAGTGTGAATATTGTGCTGTGAAGTGGAATGATCACTGGTGATGATAAAGGAAAACAACCTGAAGAAAGTGGATGGGTCTACAAGGCCCTAGAAAAAGAGGAAGGGTTTGATCTAGAGCATGTGAAAGAAACATTCATGAAAGCAAAGAAAATCTTCATTGAGGCCTCAACCTCAGGAATTTAGGGCAAGATATCTAAAGAAGTTGACCCTTCTATGCTAACTACCTTTGTGGAGAATTGTATGAAGTTGCTACACAATAGAAAGGATCTAAAAGGACTACAAGAACTAATAAATAAATCTACTAGTAAGGAAGGTGCTCCTGAAGGGCACTGTGCACTTAGAAAGATAGGAAAACACAAGACAAGAATAGGGCACGAGATGAGGCTCACCGCACAAATAGGAGAGTATGAAATAGACCAGGTTATTCTAGATCTGAGGTTCGATGCGAATGTTTTACCTATATAGACATGGGAAAGAATGGGGAGACCCTGCACTCCAGTGGTCTCTAATTCAGCTAAGGATGGCCAATCAATAGAGGATTATCCCTATGGTCACATTGTTGTTGGGTTGTGTTATATTCTTTCCATGCCTAGATGGCCTAGTTAACTAGGGGGGAAGAGTCCCCCCTTCATCGCGTTGATTGTGCAGTGAGGGGTTCACAGGGGGTTTGAGGGGGGTGGGTAGCCCCCCTCTATGGGGTTTGGGGCAGCGCCTCGATGAAATTGTTTTTTGGACCCTATGTTAGGTTGGGTGGACCTACCTATGATTTTGTGCATGGTTTTTGTATATGGTTTTCGATCCATTGTATGGATTCTTCGACATGTATAAATATGTATTGTAACATTGAAAGGAACATAATGAAAAATCAAGCTTGTAGTCTCGGTTTTAGGATCCAAGGGAAACTCTCTGTGTAAATGTGTTTTATGTGTTATGCTCTCACATTGTTTATTTTCTATTCTTATAATTTGTATGCAGGTAATTTATTTATGGGTTTAAAACCTACATTTGGTATCTAAGTTGTTTTGGCTTCAAGGGGATGCCTTTGTTGCTGAGGGGTTTCACCTGGGCCTGTGGTAGACCCTGTTCAGTGGGAGATCTGTGGGATCAATTCTGGTGGTGAATGAAGATGGCGAACAATGGAAAGATAGAGATCGAGAAATTTAAATCTAAGAGTTTTGAGTTGTGGGAACTCAAGATGGAGGATCTGTTGGTGGACAAAGATCAGTGGATAGCAGTAGGTCCGAGTATTAAACCAATGGGAATGTCGGATGAAGAATGGAAGAAGTTGAATCAGAAGCCAAAGAGCACAATACGATTGTGTGTCTCAGATTCAATATTGCTAAATGTATCAGGGGAAGCTATGGTGAAGGGTTTGTGGGACAAATTAGGGACTTTGTACCAATCCAAGTCTCTGGTGAATAAACTATTCCTATGGAAAAAGTTGTATAACCCGAGGATGAAAGATGGAGACTCGGTAATAGAGAATCTGAACACATTTAATATTGTGATAAGTCTATTATTATCTGTTGATATTAAAATTTCAGATCAAGATAAGTGCATTGGTTTGTTGTGTTTTCTACCAAATTCGTGGGATAGCATAGCTATTGCCATAGGTAGCAATGCAACTGCCTTGCAGTTTGATGAAATAGTCTCATCCTTGCTGACGAAGGAGATGAGATAGAAAAATATGGAGAGCCAGAATGGTGATGCCTTGTTTGTATGAGGATGTTCCCATAACATAAACAAAAATGAGTCATCAAGTGGGAGATATAAATCTAGAGGGAGATCTAAATCTCCAAGAAAACCTGTAAACGTGGTGTGCTGGAAATGCGGAAAGGAAGGGCACTACAAAAGGGACTGTAAATCTAAAGCTCCTGAAAAAGGAAAGAAAATTGATAATGCTCCTTCTGTAGAGGTGAAAACCACCTCAAATGAAGGTGGGGATGTGTACTTGGCTTCTTCAAGTACACAAGTAGATCATGAGGCATGGTTGATTGACTCAGGTGCATCCTTTCACTTCACTCCCAATAAAGAATGGTTCTACGAGTATGAGAAATACAATGGTGGTGATGTCTTCTTAGGGGATGATAGGAAGGCTAGAATCATTGGTCGCGGAAAAGTAAAGTTGAAGTTGCAAGGTGGCACGGTTAGAACACTTCCAGGTGTTCTGCATATTCATGCATTTCCAGAAATCTGATTGCTGTAAGCAAGTTGAATGATGTAGGTTTAAAAAATATGTTTGAGAAGGATACCTGCAAGATGGTTCGGGAAGCACTCGTATTGATGAATGGAGTTCAGATTGGAACTCTGCACAAGATGCAAGGTAGCATTGTTATTGATGGGTGCAACAGTGCTATGGTTCCTAAAAGTGGAGCAAAAAATCTAGTGGTCTCTGGAGAAAATACCATGCTATGGCATCAAAGGCTTGGACATATTGGAGATAAGGGCCTTCGAATGCTTCATGGTAAAGGTATGGTAGAAGGTATGACTAATAGCTCTCTAGATTTTGATTTATGTGAAAATTGTGTATATGGGAAGCAGAATTGGGTGAATTTCCCCTCTGGTGGTAAGAGGACGAAACATATATTAGATCTTGTGCATAGCGATGTGTTTGGACCTGTGAAGGTTCCATCACTGGGTAAGTCTGTGTACTATGTATCATTTATATATGACTTCTCAAGGAATACATGGATATATTTCCTCAAGAAGAAGTCTGAAGTCTTTGATAGATTTAAAGAATTTAAGGCTCTGGTGGAAAACTAGATAGAGAAGAAGATAAAGGTGTCGAGGACAGATAACGGAGGAGAGTTTTGCAGCAAGGAATTTGAAGAATTCTGTAACAAGTGTGGTATAGCACCATAAAAGACTATTCCATACACACCTAAGAAAACTGGAGTTGCAGAAAGAATCAACAAGACGTTGATGGAAAGGGCAAGAAGCATGCTCAGTGGTGCCGGGTTAGGAAAGGAATTCTGGGCAGAGGTGGTGGAGACAACATGTTACCTGGTCAACAGATCACCTTCATCAGCATTGGAGGATAAAACTCCACAAGAGGTATGGACTAGTAATAAACCCTCTCTTTCACGTCTGACGGTATTTGGATGTGATGCATATGTACATGTTCCAAAGGAGAAAAGAACAAATTTGGATAGTAAATTTGAAAAGTGCATCTTTATTGGGTATAAGGATGGTTTAAAGGGTTATAAGCTTTGGAACCGAGTAACATGGAAGGTCATGTACAGCCGAGATGTGGTTTTCAGAGAGGTGAATATTGTTGAATTGAGGCTTCTGTGATCCATAAAAGTTGTAAGAAGAACTTCGGCGTAAATCACATGTAGAAAGACCTTTGTCGACGTGTTTCGAACCAACCGGTGTGGTTCATCGTCAGGACAAGTTGAAGAAACAGATCCAGCGTTGCATGTTAAATAGTCAGAGCAGAGCCTCCAACGACTATCTTGACCAACGACTAATTTTGACTTAGGGACCAGAGTCATAAAGTCATTTTTATAATTTAAAGGAAGTTAGTTATATTTGGTGACCATACACTTAAAATATATATAAAAATTTATAAATAAAATAATTTAAATTGGTGCTTAAGTTAATAGTTAATTAAAAAGTTATCATTTAATAATTAAAGATTATAAGTTATTTGAAATTAAATAGGATTTAGTTATATGGAAGACCTTTCTTTCAATAAAAATATATATAAGGTATTTTTAAGATATAGTTAGTCAGAATAAATATATATTAGCGCAAAAAAAATAATAATAATAAAATCATTAAAAATAATTAAAATAAATAAAAATCAATAATAAATTTAATAAAATGAAATTAATTGAAATAATAAATAAAGTTATTAAAATATAATAATAAATTTGATTAAGAACGTGCTATAAGGTAAAAGTTAGTTTAAAAAAGAAAAGAAAAAAATTAAATTAATTTAAATAAATAAATAATAATTAAAAATAAATAAATAAATAAAATTAAAAAAATAAATAATAATGATAATATTTTAATATAATAGATACTTCAAAAAAAAAAGGGATAAATTAATTAGATTTATTTATTATATCTAAAAAAAAAAAAATGACACCAAAATAAAAAGCCAATAAGAACCACAGAGCCAAGAGGGATAAACCCCTAGGAGGAAGAAGGTCAAGGGGACAACGGAAGCTTGAAAAAGATAAGGGGGGGGGGGGTGGTGGGCGGCGGCGAAGGAAACGAAAGACTAGCACGAAAGGGCAGGGATCCAACAGTTACTGATCTTCCAACCATCATCTCTATTGAGATTGTTGGGCCTTCTTTCAATCTCAATAGCTACCCTGAATTTATGATGATGGAACTGAGCAACTTTGGCAACAACTTTGGCCTCCTCTATACAAACCTGATGCTTGGTCTTTTCTGCATGCTCTGCTAACGCTGAAGACTTGGTTCTCCCATGTCTTAGGTCAGCTGCATGTTCACTGATCCTTTGATTGATGGAGCACCCTATTTCCTCGATATAGGGGCTCCCACAAGAACAAGGGATCAAGTACACACCCTTCATGTCCTTAGGGTCAATGGGATCTTTCACCGATCGGAGGGATTAACGAATGGTGTTGAGGGGCCTAAAGGTTGAGGGAATATCATACCTCTTAAGGATCCGAGCAATCTTGTTTATGGTTCCTTGGACATAGGGAATATGGACACCTAGTCGGTGCTCCTTTGGTTCTTTTTTGATTAATGCGTTTTTAGAGGCTTTAAGGAAAGCCTTCTGACCTAGGTGCCTACTATATCCATTCTCCACAAAGACATTAAGGAGATGGGATCTCTCCTTATCAAAGCTCTCATTATCAGAAATCCTAAGGGCATGAGTAGCGAGGGTGTTAAGAACACCCATCTTTTGAGTAGGGAAATGATGGGAATCGGCATGAAGATACTGCTCAGTATGGGTTTTTTTCTGGAACACTGAGTGGGAGAGAGAGCCGTCCTTATTCTTAGATACAAGAATATCCAGGAAAGGGAGGCAACAATTGACCTCTTTCCATGGTGAACTTAATGGTAGAGGATTGATAGTTGAGGTGATTGAAGAAGAGATCCAGCTCCTCTTAGCCATGGGACCAGATGACATTAGTGTCATCTACATACCTTTTCCATAGCTTGGGAAGGAGACAAGCTGAGGCTAAAGCTTTCGCTTCGAAACCTTCCATAAAAAGATTCGCAACTATAGGGGAAAGGGGGGAGCCCATGGCAACACCACAGGTCTTCTCAAAGAACTCACCCTCGAAACAAAAGAAAGCGGAAGTGAGTCAAATCTCAACCAGATGCGCGGTATCAGTATCTGTTAGGCGATAGATCACTTCCAAGGCCTCCTTTATAGGGATGCAAGTATAAAGGGAGACCACATCAAAGCTGACGAGAATTTCATGAGGGTTAAGTTTAAAATCCTTAAGCTCCTTAATGAAGGATGCAGAGTCTTTCACGAAGGACTTAGTGCGGCCAACCAGGGGCTTAAGTTTAAGGGCAAGGAACTTAGCTAGAAGGTAGGTCGGACCACCAATGGTGTTGACGAAAGGCCTTAGAGGGGCCCCTTCTTTGTGAATCTTAGGTAACCCATAGATCCTAGGAGTAATGGGACTGCTCTCAATGAGTTTGTGGCTCAGAGAACTCACAGAGCTAGTAGACTTGATGGCGAGAGCCACTGTCCTAGAAATATTCTTTAGAGGGTTCTTGGGCAGCTTTTTATAACTGCCACTATTATAAAGATGATCTAACATCTTCATACGGTAATCATCCTTGTTAAGGATGACCGTAGCCCCTCCTTTGTTAGCCTTCACAACGACAATATCTTTGTTCTGATTTAAGGATTTAAGGACAGAGAATTCCTCATTGCTGAGGTTCTTCCGAGGGGGCTTAGCCTTTCTAAGGACGACAGCACAATCTTGCCTAATAGTGTCCTTGATATTATCCGGAAGATCTCTAAAACAGGGCGCTCCATACATCAGAGGATCAGTGAACATGCTCCTGACCTAAGACATGGGAGAACTAATTCGGAAGATCTCTAATCCCGTATTCACGCTCCATCCATCAGAGGATCAATAAACATGCAGTTGACCTAAGGCATGGGAGAACCAAGTCTTCAGCATTACCAGAGCATGCGGAAAAGACCAAGCATCAGATTTGTATAGAGAAGGCCAAAGTTGTTGCCAAAGTTGCTCAGTTCCATCATCATAAATTCAGGGAATCTATTGAGATTGAAAGAAGGCCCAACAATCTCATTAGAGATGACGGCTGGAAGATCAGTAGCTATTGGATCCCTGCCCTTTCGTGCTAGTCTTTCGTTCCCTGCCCCCCCCTTTATCTTTTTCAAGCTTTCGTTGTTCCCCCTGGAGCCTTCCTTCCTCCTAGGGTTTATCCTTCTTGCTCTGTGGTTTTTATTGGCTTTTTATTTTGTATCATTTTTTTTTAGATATTAAT
>APFE030071075.1:11188-22313 GCA_000404065.3 Pinus taeda | reverse complement strand
TTAAATTTATTTATTTATATTTTGTATATATTTATTTATGATTTTTTATTAATAAATTGAATTTTTTGATTTTTTTTTTTTTTTTTTGCGTTCTAATATATATTATTCTGACTAACTATTATCTTTTAAAATACCTTATATATATTTTTATTGAAAGAAAGGTCTTCCATATAACTAAATCCTATTTAATTTCAAATAACTTATAATCTTTAATTATTAAATGATAACTTTTTAATTAACTATTAACTTAAGCACCAATTTAAATTATTTTATTTATAAATTTTTATATATATTTTAAGGGTATGGTCACCAAATATAACTAACTTCCTTTAAATTATAAAAATGACTTTATGACTCTGGTCCCTAAGTCAAAATTAGCCGTTGGTCAAGATAGCCGTTGGAGGCTCTGCTTTGACTATTTAACATGCAAAGCTGGATCTGTTTCTTCAACTTGTCCTGACGATGAACCACACTGGTTGGTTCGAAACGCGTCGACAAAGGTCTTTCTACATGTGATTTAAGGTGAAATATGTTGTTAAACATGAAGTCTAGCCAAAGGAACTTGAGAAGATAGAGTTTGAGCATAAGGAGGAAGAATCAGACTCTGCAACAGAAGAGGAATCAAAAGATGAAGAGCCACAAACTCTGGTTGTGAGAAGATTAGTTTGAGAATGAAGGCAGCCAGAAAGGTATAGTCCATATGCTTTTTGTTCAAATTTTTCTTTATCTATTACTAATGATGATCCCAAAACTGTGAAGGAAACAATAGATTCAGAGGATGAAAAACTCTGGAAAGAGGCTATGGTTGATGAAATGACATATTTGCAAATAAAAAGAGGCTTGGGATCTAGTGGAGTTGTTGTCTGGAAGGAAACCCATCGATAGGAAATGGGTGTTCAAGAAGAAGACAAATGTAGAAGGAGAGGGGGAGAAATACAAAGCTCGATTGGTAGAAAAAGGTTATTCCCCATGTCGGGAATTGATTTTGATGATATTGTTTCTCCTATTGCCAAGGTAGTTTCTATTAGATTACTTTTATCTTTTGTTGCTACTTTTGATTTTGAGGTAGAATAGATGGATGTGAAGATAACATTTCTTCATGGGGATCTAGAAGAGGAGATCTACATGAAGAAACTTGAAGGCTTTGTGGTGAAGGGTAAGAAAGAACTAGTATGCAAGTTAAAGAAGTTTCTGAATGGGCTAAAACAGTCACCAAGGATGTGGTATAAGAAATTTGATACATTTATATGGGGATTTGGCTTCACCAGAAGAAAAGAAGGTCACTGTGTGTATTTTAAATTAATTGGTGACCGTGTTATTTATCTGGTATTGTATGTGGTTGATATCTTGTTGGTTGGAAATGAAAAAGAAATTATCTAGGATTTCAAGACCTAATTGTCCTCCAAATTCGACATGAAAGATCTTAGTGCTGCAAACTATATTTTGGGCATGGAAATTAAAAGAGATCGGGGAAAGAGGAAGCTTTGTTGAAACCAGAGGAAGTATGTTGAGACAATACTGCAGAGGCTTGATATGCAGGATAGTAAACCGGTGAAGGTGCCTATTCCTATAGGTGTAAAGTTATCTGCCACATAGTGTCCCAAGACACAAGAAGAGGAAGAGGAAATGTCCTGTGTTCCATATGCAAGTGTAGTCGGTAGCCTGATGTATGCAATGGTCTATACTAGAGTAGACATTGCACATGTAGTGGGAGTATTGAGCAGGTTTATGTAAAAACCAGGGAAGGAGCATTGGACAGCAGTGAAGCGGGTTTTCAAGTATTTGCGTGGCACTAGTGATTATGGTTTGTGCTACCAATGAAGGCTAGGATTGGACAAAGTTTTGGATATTCGTGGATTTGTTGATGCAGACTGGGCTGGAGATCTGGATCAGAGAAGATCTACAAGTGGGTATGTGTTTGACCTATTTGGAGGTGTAGTCAGTTGGATGAGGAAGAAACAATTTGTAGTGGCACTATCGACTATAGAGCCAGAATACATAGCAACTACTCATGCAAGCAAGGAAGTAGTTTGCTTGTAGATATTGTGTTCAAGTATGAGGTTAGTGCAAGGAGCTATAAGGATAGACTGTGACAGCCAAAGTGCAATTTTCTTGGCAAAAGTCCTTGCTTATCATTCAAAGACAAAGAACATTGATGTTCAGTATCACTTTGTGAGGGATTTGATAGAAGACAAAAGGGTATTGTTGGTAAAGATGGACACTTTGAAGAATATTACAGTGGCATTGACAAAATCTGTGAGCTCTGAGAATTTCTCCTGGTATAGATAAACAATGGGCGTTGCAGGGCTGGATAAATGACTAATCTCTTTTGTGGCCCCCTATGGAAAGAAAACAACAAGTGGGAGAATGTTGGGTTGTGTTATATTCTTTCCATGACTAGATGCCCTAGTTCACTTGGGGGTTAGAGGGGGGGGCAGAGCACCCCCTTTATTGTGCTGATTGCACAATGGGGGTGTCACAGGGGGGCGATGGCCCCCGCTATCCAGGGGGTTTGAGGGGGGTAGGTTGCCCCACTCTATGACGTCTGGGGTAGTGCCCCAGGGAATTTTTTTTTTGGACTCTATGTTAGGTTGGGCAGACCTACCTATGGTTTTGTGCATGGTTTTTGCACATGGTTTTGGATGTTGTGGTTTTTGGTCCATGGTATTGGATGCTTCAACATGTATAAATATGTATTGCAACATTGAAAAGAACATAATGAAAAATCAAGCTGGTAGTCTCGGTTTTGGGATCCGGTGGAAAATATCTGTGTATATGTGTTTTATGTGTTATGGTCTCGCATTGTTTATTTTCTATTCTTAGAATTTGTATGGAGGTAATTTCTATATGGTGTTAAAACCTACAATTGCATGGAGTAACCGTAAACATCGAAGGTGCAAGTGCGCTGGCCAATTTTTAAGTGATAGAGATTGTTGATGACAACAATCTGTAGCCTGCATTCCTAGGATTTGATTCGGCTATCACCATGAATGGGGTAATCAATTTGAAGAAGCGAAAAATGTTATTTGAAAGAAAATCGCTCCGTGTAGTAGTACCATTGGACCCTGCAGAAGGATCGTGTTATAGTGAACTAGTCCGCGATTATAAGGAAAGCGATGATAATTTTGGCTAGATCTATAAGATAATAGCGTGAGATCAAGATTGGATTAATCCGATGGCTGATGGACAAATTTCATGGGACCGCGAATGTTCCTGTACATCAGATTCATGTGAGGAATTGGAACACTTGCAGAATAGGTTGCACAAAGTATCTACACTACGCTCTAATATGATGACTAAATCATTGCACTGTGTATCATTCACGCTAAGAGGTTTGCCTTATTATGATGGTCTAACTGATGTAGATAAATTTTTGGATGCATTTTAAAGAGAATTTCTTGAGAAACATCACATCCAAGCACTGGATTTCATGTTGCGTGCTACACCTGAACAGTGGTGGGGTACCCATAAAGAAATTTTCGATGAATGGCGCGAGTACAAAAGAATGATGAGATTGCGGTTTAGTTGCCCAAAAGTTCGGCTAACAGAGAAATATGATTGGAGGAATGATCCACACGATCTTTTAGCAAAATGGACTAAGGTTTATGGAACAAAGTCGCAACCAGAGTGGGTGCATATATTCTATCACACTTTGGACATCATTCCTATGAATTGGTACTTGGAAACAGAGCTCCGCCATGGCACCGTGGAATGGGGCATTTTAAGAGAGATATTTTTTATGAAATTCATCTTTGAGGACGGGTTTCAATGCATTGATGAGGTATTGCAGGAGGCTAAGGAAACCATCTTCAGAAAACCACAGGATCCTTTAGAATTGATTTAACCATATTGGAGCACCCAGCTGCGCCATGCGCTGGAGTGTTATAATGTGACTGCCGAAGAAGAAGATGAAGATCCAATGAATATTAAAAACCTAGAGGTAGAAGGCCACCGCAAAGTTGATGGAGCATAGATAGAGAATCCAGACATCACCGCGCCATTGAAAACTAGCCATGTAAACATTAGCATAGAAGTGGAGCCAAAGTTTACGAAGATTGGGGATTATTGGGATGATGCCACAGTAGATAAGGCTGCTAAGTTGCTCCGCAAATATCAAGATTTTTTCCATACAAAGTTTTCAGACCTGAAAGGTATCATAGCATATTTGAGCATAATGAAGATTACCTTGAAGCTAGACTCGAAGCCGATTAAGCAGAGGCCATATCGCCTTAACCCCAAGTATAAGGAAAATGTCCACTTAGAGTTGCATAAGATGCTTGAGGCAGGCATTATTTAACCAATGGAGAAGTCTGATTGGGTGAGCCCAATGGTAGACTAAGAGAAGAAGCATAAAGGAGAGATTCGAATTTGCATAGATCTCAGGAAGCTCAACGGTGCCTATGTTCATGATCCTTTTCCGATGCCATTTATAAATGAAGTACTAGATAATGTTGGAGGGCAAGAGGCCTACTCATTCACTAATGGGTTCTCTAGATACCATCAGATTAAGATCGCACTAGAATACAGGAGTAAGACCACCTTCGCGATGGAGTGGGGATGTTTCCAGTACATAGTGATGCCTTTTGGACTTAACAATGCGTCGACGATCTTCTCACGCATAGTCATCACTACGTTCAAAGAATTTATTCATGAATTCTTGGAAGTATATTTCGATGACTGGACGGTGTAGGGCTAGTAAAGCACCATGTAGCTAGTTTGCGCTTAATGTTGGATACATGCTGAAGGTATCAGATTGTGTTGAACCTGAAGAAGTACTTGTTCTACGTTCCTTTTGGAATCTTGCTAGGTCATATGGTGTGCAATAAAGGATTAATTGTGGACCCTGCTAATATTGTGGTTATAGTCAATTTGGAGGCGCTAAGGAGTGTCAAATAGTTGCGTGCAATGCTGGGCCATACTAGATACTATCAGAAATTCATCAAGGTTTATGCTCATATTACCACACCGATAGAAAAGCTGTTGAAGAAGGACACTACATTCTATTGGGATGAAGATTGTCAGCATAGCCTAGATGTATTTAAGGAGAAAATGGTCACTGCATTGATCCTAGTCTTGCTGGATTGGAAGAAGGAATTTCATGTGCATGTGGATGCCTCATGTGTTGTGCTAGGTGCAGTGCTGACACAAGTCGGTGGAGGAGAAATGGATCACCCTATAGCATTTGCGAGGAGGAATTTGTCCAAAGCAGAAAAGAACTATTCGAAGACAGAGCACAAAGGGTTGGCTATGGTGCATGCGCTCCAAAAATTCAGACATTACCTCCTAGGCAAACATTTCAAGAAGTACACAGACCATTCTTCATTGAAGTATCTAGTCAATAAGCCTGTGTTGGGGGGAAAGTATGCAGATGGTTGTTGTTGTTTTAGGAGTATGATTTCGAGGTGATTGTGAAGCTAGGAAGGCTGAATGCAGGGCCAAACCATCTGTCATGCATTGAAACAGGAGAAGAGCCTACCAATTTGGAGGAAGGGCTGCCTGATGCACATCTATTCACAGTGCGTGTAGATGATAATCTCCTCATGGATATTATCCATTTCTTGACAACAAGAATGGCTTCAAGGGGATACACCAGTCAACAGAAGAAACAATTGGTGGTGCACGCGACAGATTTCTCAATGATCGCAGGGCACTTATATAAAATGGGATCAGAAGAAATACTACGACGTTATGTGCCCGATTTTGAATGAAACAGTATCCTCATTGAAGCTCATGGAGGAGACACGAGAGGGAATTATGCAGGAAAAGAAATAGTGCATAAGATTTTACGCGTTGGGTTGTGGTGGACAAAACTATATAAGGATTCTAAAACATATTGTAGGGCATGCGACGCATGTCAGAGAACGGGTAGGCCATCACTGAAGGATGATCTGCCTCTGAATCCGTATGTATCATTGTAGCCATTTGAGAAGTGGGCAATTGATTTTGTAGGACCAATTTAGCCTCCAGGCAAGAAGATGGGTGCACGGCATATCGTCACCGCGACTGAATATTTGACCATATGGGTGGAGGCATGGCCTGTGAAGGACTGTATAGGGGCAACAACAATGACATTTTTATTTGAATATGTGTTGAATTGTTTTGGTTGCTCGAAGGTATTGATGGGCAATCGCGGTACTCATTTTCTGAATGAAACGATCAGCGTGCTAACAGAAGAGTTCCGGGTTTATCATCAAAAGAGTACACCATATCATCCTCAAGCCAATGGAATGGTTGAGGCTTTTAATAAGATATTGGAGAATGCATTGACGAAGGTTTGCAATGTGCAACGGAATGATTGGGATGTGCGTGTACCATCAGTGTTATGGGCATACAGAAATACAGTAAAAAATGTCACAGGACAGACACCTTTTCGGTTGGCCTATGGTGTGAAAGCTGTGATGCCAATGGAGTACATCATGCCTAGTTTACACATACTAGCATTCACAAGAATGGCACACCACGGAGCCTTAGAAGAACAGATCATGTTGCTAATGGAGCTCGAAGAAGATAGGTTTTTGTCTAGATTCCATCAACAGGTTAAAAAGGAATATGAAAAATCTTGGCACAATCGGCACATCAAACTATGCACCTTAAAGGTAAATGATTTGGTTTTATTATATGATAGTAATTTTTATAAGTTTCCAGGAAAATTTCAGATGCACTGGCTAGGACCATATGTTATCAAAGAGATTACAGATGGTCGATCAGTTCAACTCACGAATTTGAATGGATATCGCTTTCCAGAAAGAGTAAATGGAAGTCGATTGAAGCCGTATATAGGGGATCTGACCCAATGACTACATGACAGTAGCACAGTCTTAATGCCCCAGGTACCTACAAGGAAGGACGAGACTATAAACTACATTGGTCAATGGTAGAGCTATGTGACAGGGGGGGCTGCGTGAAATATGATGATTTCACATTACCAGAAGAGGCATGAAGGGAGCTACACCAGAGGGGGAGAGACTATGCAGCAAAGCCAGAAAGTGACTGTTACAGTCATTGTTCATGATTTAATAGTGAGGAGATGGTTAAGAGGAGTGGGGAGGTGACATTTAAGGTTGAATTTAAGAGTGAAATCCTTGGAGATATTCGACAAAATCAGCATTTATGGATGGATTTTGGGGCGGACAGTCGAATTTGAATATGAATTCGCCTATAAATTACCTGTGGCCATCCAACGAAAAACACTTTGTCTCCTTAGAATTTCTATGTTAAGTTGTCAATTTCCTATGAATCGCTCATATTGGGAGGATTTAGTAGTGTGCTCTGCATTTTCCAAGTTATTAGAGGTAAACCAGACATTCATCCTGGAAAAGATTCTAGGACCAGGCCCTGCGGAAACTATGAGTACTAGTAAAGGAATTCTCACCTCTGAGGGAGTTGCTCCAGAGGTTGCGAGCATGGAGGTTTTGGCTACTGCGCCTATGGTGCCAAGGTCACCTAGGCCAAAACCCACACTAGTGAGAGAAGTCCCCAACCCCAAGAAGGACAAACAAAAGAAGCCCATGCCAGTGCATGAGTCATTGAGGAAGCATGTTGCTACACAAGCCCAGAAGAATGAAAAACTGTCTACCAAAGATAAGGGGAAAGTGGTGGATTTGAAGGCCGAAGAGGGAACGAAGAACATAGACACCGAGGGGGTGGATCCTATATCCAAGTTTCCAGATTATATCCCTACACGCAAGGGAAAAGTAAAAATCACCAAAGACCTAGACGTAGAGAAGTTCTTGATCCACACACCCCTATTACTGAAAAGCATTACATTTGAAGGTCTGTGCTTGGCACAAATTCCACATTTAAAGCAGGAGGACTGGGATTTGGTGGACCACAAGAGGTTCCCCCACTTGGCAACATAAAGCTACATGAAGAGGGTATTTTATAATGAATTTGGTGTCACCACATTGGAGCCTGTGGAGTGGATTCACGACGTGAATTAGTTGGGGTTGTTGAACCTATTGTGGGTGCCCCACTACCACCGCTCCAACATGTACCTCATTATGATCAAGAAGTTATTGAGCTTGGTACATGACGGTTGTTTATGGCTGAATACACCAATACCCATAACTGATATGCTGATCCATCAGATCATGCTGTTGCCACACTCAGTGTTGAATCCGACCAAGAAGTTTGGCACAAAAATGAGCGAGCGCAACCTTGCAGAGAAAATGAAGGAAAAGTTCAAGCTCGGGAAGAAACCACGCGGGTACTCGACCACCTGTATCACTGACCTGGTGGTTAAGATTGCCATGCAGGTCCTTGCGTGAAAAGTCATGAGAAAATGCCACATGGACAAGGTTTCAGCGCCAGTTATTTGATTGGATGCATAGTGCGCAAAGGGCGTGTAGTTCAATTCGGCGTTCTACCTTTGTAGTGAGTTCCTCGTAAACTGTCGAGAGGTGTAGGATGAGAGTAAAACATTCCACTACACATTGTTATTACTCTCCATCATATTAGTCATGTGGGATCTGCCGGAGTGTTGGATACCTATACCAATAGGTTTCATATTTCATGATTGGATATCAAAGGTCCAAATATGCTCTGCTTTGATAATGCAAAGATCCCATATTTCCTTAAGAAGACAATGTCTGTCTCAATTTTCATAAGAACTCAATTTTGGTGGATGGTCCAACAGTCTAATCTGGATCATGCCATGTTTTCAATTTATGTTGTAGAATAGAGAATGAAATCTGTCCAAACTGTTTAATCTTGGCAGATCAATAGCTAGGTAGAGAAATTAAGGTTCCCAACTGCTTAATCTGGGACCTTGGAAGGAATAAGGGTTGTATTAGATAGGAAAGGAAAGCAAAAGCCAATGAAAAGAAAAAGGCATTCAAAGGGTTTGCAAGTCCAAATGCACCCTCCAAGAAGGAACAAAAAATGTTAGAGAACTAGTTGGGTAGGTAGATGGGGTTGCAGAAGTGGTGTCTCTTTCAAAATCAAAGCTGCTGAAACATCTACAGGAAGAGCAGTACTCTGGAGCATGACTAATTCCCTTGTTTCTCATTTGTATATCACTCATTACTAACACCCCTTCATCTATTAGCTCATACAATAAACTCAAAATTTTGTCATAGTACTAATGGCCTTCAAAAGCCACATTTCTTGTGCAAAAATCTTTTCATTTTGATCTACTCCTGATTTCAAGTTATTTTCAAAGAAAACTTGGTTGAACTAGCCTACTCATTGTTCCCTCCATGTTGACAACTAACTCTACTACTTAGCTCCTTATACCCCTTTATCCCTAGTATTATAAACACTATGGTGTATAAACCCCACAATGCATAAATATCCCCTTCTTGGCACTATAGCCATAATGTTCTCTTCCTGGGACTTGAATTGACACCTGGTCAAGGTCAAGAACCCATGTTCCACCTTTGCTCCACCTCAAACCAGTTTCCCTACCCAAAAGTTCCATTTTGCCTTGGAAAACATTGAAAAAACCTTGAAAAACCTTTAAAACCCATAAAAATCACCCAAATGGCGGAAAACATTATAAAATCATCCTTCCCCCGCCTTATCCTAAGGTCGGGGGGTTATTTGCCCTTTCATGTTGCATAAAACCCATTTGACCCCATTTCCTATAGTCTCCGCCTTCATAAAAGATTCACGCCCGAACTTTATGTAAAACCCTCGAATTGCTTGTATTTCTAAGGTTGGCGGACCGAAATATTTTGATAAGAAAAACCATTGAAAATCCTTCAAAGAGCGATTAACACATGGAGGGTCCCGCCGCCACGTTTGCAAAGAAAAATCATTGTTTATTGCCCGCCCAGGCATAGTTACAGATCGTG
The DNA here is from genome assembly GCA_000404065.3 of Pinus taeda. Taxonomy (NCBI): domain Eukaryota; kingdom Viridiplantae; phylum Streptophyta; class Pinopsida; order Pinales; family Pinaceae; genus Pinus; species Pinus taeda. Next base: position 12,519 of record APFE030071075.1, on the reverse strand, counting down.
CAGATGGCCCGCCCGATGACCGTCAGATGGCGCCGGGTCCAGATCTACGGCGGACGTTGATTTCGGGAAATCCCGACGTCCGCAAGTTAACGAAGGGAGGAGTTACAGTTCGCGCAAGTTGGGCGCCCGACAATCGTTGGATCACGCGCCTCCAGATCGACGGCCCATATGAATATCGAAAGACCTTACGTGTCTGACAGATACCTTCCGATATCTGTCAGACGCTTGCGTCAGGCCAGCATCACGTGGGGACAGTTGTCACTCCCTGATTGCATCGGAGCATCACCTGACAATTCCTTCACCGTACAGGGCCGATTCCGATATTGCGACACCTGTCCCACCCATGTCCTCGCCTTACTGCCGTGCACGTCACCGCCACATCCGCTCACTTCATCCCTCATCGCCCCCGTGGACCTGCCGTTGACCGCCACATCACCCGATCACGTCATAATGACGTCATCCAACCCGGGCCCCCTTGATGACGTCATGCTGACGTCATCCAAAAAGCACGCCAATAAAACCAAAAAGCCATATTTTCGCCATTTTTCGCAATTTTCTCATATTTTTCGGAAAAATACTGTTAAGCTGTCCGCATGCAATACACGACGACAGTTCAATCAGCCAGCCCGTGACCAACTTCAAAGCACCCAGCGCGCAAACCCAGCTGCATTGTTCAATCCAGGCCATTGTTTAACAGGTATTTGAGCCTCGTCCTCCTGTGAACTGGTTTTTCTTAAAAGTTTCTTGTAAAAACCACCATAAACGCCATTAAATTGAAAATTTCACCGATAAACCAACTGCACTGTACCCAATTTGACCGTTTAAGCTGAAACATATCGGTGGAAACCTCGGAGAGACTGCATTTCCTGCTAAAACCTACCCTATTCGCGCAACTGTGGACTCCCGCATAACTCCCAAACTGACAAGGGAGGTCTTTCTACTGCTGAAAACCCTTCCCAAAAGGCCCAGCATTGTCATCCTCGACTGTACACCAATCCTGTCAAACTTGGTTCCCATCAATTTTACTGTTTCAAGCGGCATTTCAGAGATTATTTGTATAAAACATGGAGACCCCTGAAGTCCTTAATGTCACTCCTCTAAATGCTCCTCAGAGAGAGCTAGACTGGCAGGATTTGGCAGACCTGGATTATCAGATCTCAGAAGACTCCAGAGAAGGATGCACCCCTCATATTCACCTGCTAAATGAGTTCAGGGCTAGGTACAGAGATGGAACAGATATCCTAGGCATCTAGGAGTCTGCCCTGCCAACTTTTAAAATGCCTCTAGTCAGACAATTCCCTGATCTCATTTATCTATGTGCCAGTTGTTAT
>APFE030071064.1:27599-38838 GCA_000404065.3 Pinus taeda | reverse complement strand
TCGTAAAGTATATACAATTGTGGTTAGCTAGTTAATTTTATATATTACGATACATAGTATTTTATTTTTAAAATTATGTTTAAAGATATTTATTTAAAAAAAGGTTTAATGTTTAAGTGGGCTTACTAGTTTGGAGCATGTGTTTCTTCCTAAGAGGTTATCAAAGCCTAAGGGAGATAAAGTATGTGCTTGTAGATTAAATAGTTGAGCAAAGGTAGGTTTCTTGTCCCAAGAAGATCCCTTGTCCCAAAAAAGTATGTGCTTGTAGACCAAATAGTTGAGTAGAGATAGGTTTCTTGTCCCAAGAAGATCCCTTGTCCCAAAAAAGTCTCATACACCAATTTAGTATCTAACTTGACCTTAAAATTGGATTATCATTTTTATTAAAATGTAAATTTTATTAATGTTTTAAAGATATATACCAAATTGAAACATCAAATTAAAGGAAACACAAATGTAAAAATACAGCTACTTTAAACTTTAAAAATGAAATTCTATTATTCAAAACATATTATAAGGGGCATACACACAACTTGCTTAAAAATATTGTAATATTTCTTAGTATTATAATATAAAGTAGTTATGTAAGCATGGTTCAGTTCTTTGATATTAATGAAATGAAGTTATATTCCTGTTGCATCTTTGTGTTTATGTTTAAATCTATATTTTGTTGTGTTCTTGCATAAATCTTGATCAGTGGTGTTAGAGCGGTATGTTTTTTCTATGTTTTTCTTTGCATGTCCCCAATGAGGTCAGGGTATAAGGAGTTAAGGCTTGAGTTGGTTGAACCGTTGCAAGACCAACCTTTCAAACCTCGACGACCTCCCATGGTGGAAGAAAATAAACATGAGGGAGCATGAGACCCCTTCAAAATATTGCTCGAAGAAGCCCTTGAGCGACAAAGGAACGCGATGATGGATAAATTTACCAGATCCTTCAGCAAATGTCCACAGGGGACACATCTTCATTCGGCAACCAATCTCGAGGCACCACTCCCTTCAAGGTACAAGTCAACTTTAATATTCCCATATTTGAAGGCCAGATAGATGCAGACGCCATAGATAGATGGTTAAATCTATTGGAAGGGTATTTTTCGACTCATGATTTTTCGAGTAGGGAAAATATTACTTTTGCACTCCTCAAAGCTGCCCCCCACATTAAGGATTGGTGGGAAACCTACTGTGAGCACAAAGACGAGAGGGAAATCTCATTGTTTTTAGTCGCACCCACTTGGAACTCTTTCAGATATACCATCAAGGTGCAGTATTACCCTATCGGGAGCTATGAAGATAAATACATAAAGTTGGCCACACTTCTTAAGGGGAGGGAGTGTCGAAGTTCACAAACATTTTTCATACCCTTCGCACAAAGTTGGGTATCAATGATTCCGAGTGACATCTAGTACTCAAGTGCCGCGATTGTCAGCAAAAATATATCCAAGATGAAATGGATTTCCTAGACATCTCCTCATTTTGCGCTGCCTACCGATACACTGTCAAGATCAAACAGAAGTTAAAATAGAAGAAGCAAGACTTTGGATATGCAAATCTAAAGCAAGGGAAGGGTGCCCCCAAACTGCAAAACAAAGGACAAAGTCGAGACAGGGTGATCCAAGACAACCCATTGAAGACGCAAGCAAAGAACATCACCACGAAGATGAAGGGCACATGGAAGTGGTGTGAGTTCCATAAGAGCCCTACTCATAACACAAGTGAGTGTCGAGCCAAGCAGTCACTGATGGACGGCCCGAAGGCTTCAAAAATAGATGCATGTTTTGATTCTAAGTCAGAATCCGACAAGGGGAATGACAAAGGGAAGCATATTATTGATGGGGATCCCAACACCATGGTTGCCACCACCAAGATTAAGAAGATCGAGCCTGAAGATCTAGAGGAGAGGGAGCGTATCTTCCACTCACAAATGTGAGTGAAGGGTTTGCCGCAGCAATTCATGGTCGACAGTGGGAGCCAAAAGAAACCTTATTTTAGAAAATGACATGAAGTGGTTGGGAATACCGACCACACTACGCCCACAACCGTACACCATCGGGTGGCTTCACCAAGGAAAAGATCTTCACTCCAGCTAGCAATGTCACCTTCCATACAACATCAAGCCCTTCACAGATGAGGTATTGTGTGATGTTGCTCCTCTTTAAGTTTATGATGTACTACTAGGCCAATCATAGTTGTGGAAGCGTCATGCTATATATGAGTCGAGGCCTCGCACTTTTGTTATTTCTTTGGGTAATAAGTTATTATTTCTGATTCTCTCACAAAGTAAGGGGAATATCCTAGAAACATCCATGGCCCTTGGGAAGGATTCCTCCACGCAACAGAAATTGGTAGATACGATCATGGAAAAATACAGAGACATCTTCTTCTCACCCACATGGGTACCCTTGCACTGTGAGGTCAAGAATTCCATCGATCTGACTCCTAGAGTACCTCTACCCAACAGGTTGATATATCATCACTCTATTTTGTAAAATGAAAAGATCAAGCGACAAATCCAGGAGTTGGTACGAAAAGGGAACATTTGACCAAGTTCCTCGCCTTGTGGGAGCCTGATTGTACTTGTACAAAAAAAGGATGGGACCAAGTTCCTCCCCTTTCCTAAGTTCGTTACAAGACTCAGATCTTCTTCACGATGATGATGCTTCAATTTTATTTCATATGGAGGATGAAATACGAAACCAATTCGTCTCAGGGCACCCAAATCAGAAATTACTCCATGACTTCTATGTGTATATAACACAGCAGCTCCATAACATCAAACAGATTACAATTCCTTCGCTCCTGGATAATGCATTTCAATGGGATCCGCAACGCAACATTGCTCTTAGATATGGAGCTTTTGCGAGTACACTGTATGCAGATGGCACAACAAAAGTTGATAACGCATGTATCACCAGAATTTTCTGGGAATTTTGGAGTCTGGATACGTGCAATGAGAAATAATTCTCCAGGTATTGTTTCCAATAACAGAACTTAAAACTAGGCTTCACGGTAGAATTCCCTGGTTTAATTTGGCATTGCTTCTAAAGGAGCCATATCTTGCTGGTAATTGCAGTGGTTCCTGTGTAATTGCTAAGGTTTGGTTTTGGTGCAGTTTCAGGCATTCTACTTTTTGGGTAATGGTGGTGGGAGGCTGAATCAAATGGTCGCAATGTTTAAGGTTTCCTTTTTTCTTCTTCATAGTTACAGTCTAAACGTTGGTGGCGTGTTTTCTGATGGTGTACGTAATTCAATTCTGCGGCGTTCAGAGGCTTGATGGATCTCTTTTTTGTGTTGGGTGGTGTCTTCATGTTCATGGAGTTGGGCATTTTGGTTGGGGGATGGGGGCTTTAGCCTTGTTCATGCTCCCTTGTGTAGACTCCCATGGAAACATGGCCTACCTAAGCCTTTGGAAGGTTAGAGGCTGGCTAGGTATCTTCTGTTTAAGACCTAATGGTTTTAATTTCACTTGTATAAACCTATTATCGAGTTGGTTTGGGACTAGGCTTTTTCTTTCAAAATAAATTGGACCTTATGTTATGAGTATAGTTCACGCTTATGTCAATTGTGAAGCATGTTTTGTATAAAGTATCACTTATGTAAAATTATTGTTTCAATATTTTATGGATATGAATATATATGTTATTTTAAATTAATTAATTATTTATATATATATATATATATATATATATATATTATATATAATTCGTAAAGTATATACAATTGTGGTTAGCTAGTTAATTTTATATATTACGATACATAGTATTTTATTTTTAAAATTATGTTTAAAGATATTTATTTAAAAAAAGGTTTAATGTTTAAGTGGGCTTACTAGTTTGGAGCATGTGTTTCTTCCTAAGAGGTTATCAAAGCCTAAGGGAGATAAAGTATGTGCTTGTAGATTAAATAGTTGAGCAAAGGTAGGTTTCTTGTCCCAAGAAGATCCCTTGTCCCAAAAAAGTATGTGCTTGTAGACCAAATAGTTGAGTAGAGATAGGTTTCTTGTCCCAAGAAGATCCCTTGTCCCAAAAAAGTCTCATACACCAATTTAGTATCTAACTTGACCTTAAAATTGGATTATCATTTTTATTAAAATGTAAATTTTATTAATGTTTTAAAGATATATACCAAATTGAAACATCAAATTAAAGGAAACACAAATGTAAAAATACAGCTACTTTAAACTTTAAAAATGAAATTCTATTATTCAAAACATATTATAAGGGGCATACACACAACTTGCTTAAAAATATTGTAATATTTCTTAGTATTATAATATAAAGTATTTATGTAAGCATGGTTCAGTTCTTTGATATTAATGAAATGAAGTTATATTCATGTTGCATCTTTGTGTTTATGTTTAAATCTATATTTTGTTGTGTTCTTGCATAAATCTTGATCAGTGGTGTTAGAGCGGTATGTTTTTTCTATGTTTTTCTTTGCATGTCCCCAATGAGGTCAGGGTATAAGGAGTTAAGGCTTGAGTTGGTTGAACCATTGCAAGACCAACCTTTCAAACCTCGACGACCTCCCATGGTGGAAGAAAATAAACATGAGGGAGCATGAGACCCCTTCAAAATATTGCTCGAAGAAGCCCTTGAGCGACAAAGGAACGCGATGATGGATAAATTTACCCAGATCCTTCAGCAAATGTCCACAGGGGACACATCTTCATTCGACAACCAATCTGGAGGCACCATTCCCTTCAAGGTACAAGTCAACTTTAATATTCCCATATTTGAAGGCCAGATAGATGCAGACGCCATAGATAGATGGTTAAATCTATTGGAAGGGTATTTTTCGACTCATGATTTTTCGAGTAGGGAAAATATTACTTTTGCACTCCTCAAAGCTGCCCCCCACATTAAGGATTGGTGGGAAACCTACTGTGAGCACAAAGACGAGAGGGAAATCTCATTGTTTTTAGTCGCACCCACTTGGAACTCTTTCAGATATACCATCAAGGTGCAGTATTACCCTATCGGGAGCTATGAAGATAAATACATAAAGTTGGCCACACTTCTTAAGGGGAGGGAGTGTCGAAGTTCACAAACATTTTTCATACCCTTCGCACAAAGTTGGGTATCAATGATTCCAAGTGACATCTAGTACTCAAGTGCCGCGATTGTCAGCAAAAATATATCCAAGATGAAATGGATTTCCTAGACATCTCCTCATTTTGCGCTGCCTACCGATACACTGTCAAGATCAAACAGAAGTTAAAATAGAAGAAGCAAGACTTTGGATATGCAAATCTAAAGCAAGGGAAGGGTGCCCCCAAACTGCAAAACAAAGGACAAAGTCGAGACAGGGTGATCCAAGACAACCCATTGAAGACGCAAGCAAAGAACATCACCACGAAGATGAAGGGCACATGGAAGTGGTGTGAGTTCCATAAGAGCCCTACTCATAACACAAGTGAGTGTCGAGCCAAGCAGTCACTGATGGACGGCCCGAAGGCTTCAAAAATAGATGCATGTTTTGATTCTAAGTCAAAATCCGACAAGGGGAATGACAAAGGGAAGCATATTATTGATGGGGATCCCAACACCATGGTTGCCACCACCAAGATTAAGAAGATCGAGCCTGAAGATCTAGAGGAGAGGGAGCGTATCTTCCACTCACAAATGTGAGTGAAGGGTTTGCCGCAACAATTCATGGTCGACAGTGGGAGCCAAAAGAAACCTTATTTTAGAAAATGTCATGAAGTGGTTGGGAATACCGACCACACTACGCCCACAACCGTACACCATCGGGTGGCTTCACCAAGGACAAGATCTTCACTCCAGCTAGCAATGTCACCTTCCATACAACATCAAGCCCTTCACAGATGAGGTATTGTGTGATGTTGCTCCTCTTTAAGTTTATGATGTACTACTAGGCCAATCATAGTTGTGGAAGCGTCATGCTATATATGAGTCGAGGCCTCGCACTTTTGTTATTTCTTTGGGTAATAAGTTATTATTTCTGATTCTCTCACAAAGTAAGGGGAATATCCTAGAAACATCCATGGCCCTTGGGAAGGATTCCTCCACGCAACAGAAATTGGTAGATACGATCATGGAAAAATACAGAGACATCTTCTTCTCACCCACATGGGTACCCTTGCACTGTGAGGTCAAGAATTCCATCGATCTGACTCCTAGAGTACCTCTACCCAACAAGTTGATATATCATCACTCTATTTTGTAAAATGAAGAGATCAAGCGACAAATCCAGGAGTTGGTACGAAAAGGGAACATTTGACCAAGTTCCTCGCCTTGTGGGAGCCTGATTGTACTTGTACAAAAGAAGGATGGGACCTGAAGGCACTGCATTGATAATCATGCACTAAACAAAATCACTGTCTAGAACAGGTATCCAATCCCATGGCTTGATGACCTTCTAGACCAACTCAAGGGGGCCAAGTATTTTAGCAAGATCGATCTAAAGTCTCACTATCACCACGTTCCAATAGATACCGCAGATGTATGGAAGACCACCTTCAAATCCAAGGAAGGATTTTTTGAATGGTTGGTTATGCCCTTCGGGTTGAAAAATGACCCTGCTACTTTTATGAGCCTAATGGATGACATTTTGCAGCCCTTCACCAACTCATTCGTGGTTTTTTATCTAGACGACATTCTCATCTTCAACAAGAGTTGGGAAAAACGCTTGCAACACATTCGACAGGTCCTTGAAACCCTTCGTAGCAAAAATTATGCGCCAATTTAGAGAAATGCACCTTTGGCGTGTGCCAGGTCCAATATCTAGCTTATATCATAGATGAGTGTGGTGTGCATGTGGATCCGACTAAGGCCCAAGTCATTCAGGATTGGCCAACCTCAACCACTCTAATAGAGCTTCACAGCTTTTTGGGCCTCGCAAATTTTTATTGTAGGTTTGTGTTGGGATTCTCCCATATCACTTGGCCTTCAAGTCAGATTACCAAGGGCGGGGTGAAAGAAACATTTTCCTGTTCCGAGTACCAATAGAAGGCATTCGTTGAGTTGAAGTACCGCTTCTTCTTTAAACCGGTATTCGCATTAACAGACATGCAACATCCACTTGAAATTGAGATAGATACCTCTGACTATGCTATTAGTGCAGTCCTCACCTATCACAGGCATCCAATGGCCTACCATAGTGAGACACTTTCTGATACAATTTGGAAGTACCCCACCTATGACAAAGAGAAGTATTCCATCATGCAGCCTTGTTGACAATGGAAGCATTACATTCTGGGGAAGGAGATGACCATCCACACCGATCATTGACCTCTTCAGTTTATGCAGACACAAGGGAAGTTTTAGAACAATCGCCATCAAAAGTTGTCTACATATATTCAACAATTCCACTTGAACATTAAATACAAAAGGGCAACACCAATCATGTTACAGATGTTGAGCCCTGAAATTACATCTCTCCTACACACTTTCCTAGACTTTTTCCCCTCACTAGTACCTCATAAGCTATCAAACATCATTACATATTGATTCCAAAAGAGCATTTAAGTGGTTTTCTAACTATGTTTTTGTGTTTTCTGTTTGACTTAGATTTTGCTCACTAGATGCGGAATGCAGCCACTTTCTGCAGCTGATTCAACTTTCCGCAACTGTTTTTGTTGATCTCTAGGTTCCAAGTGTCATCAAGCAAAATGAGGCACGTGGACAGTTTTAGAATGACCTAGACATGGATCAGGTACTACTGGTTCAGCCAAATTCGCAGAGGAAGCCCTTGGTCAAACGGTGGTCAAACAAAGAGTTCTAAGGCAAACAAGACTCTGTTTTCAAACACGTGAAGGGTCCAGGACCATTCCTAGATCCACGGGTTCATTTTGATAGCTGTAGACTGCCCCCACGACGCAAATCCAACAACCACTTTTGATAGATTGAATGATCTTGGAAACCATCATGCTAAGCTTACGGATGTTGTCTTTTTACGTGTCCTCGGTGGAAGATATTTCATAGGAAAATAGTTATGAAATTTCCCTTATAAATAATGCATTTGTACACGCATAGAACTAGTTAATTTTTTATGTCGTTTTGCTGTTAGTCTTTATACTGTGACGTGAACTGTTCCTGTTGTTGTAACGAGAGGATTCTTCCTCCGTTTTGCAATATAACCAGACTTTGTTTTATATGACTGTGAGCGTAATTCTAGACTAATAGCATGTTGACCAAGGCCGTGCAGAGGGCCCCTGCTGGTTGAGGTTTCTTTTCCTTATTTCTGTAAAGTTTTTATGTGTTGTCTCCTTATTTCCATTGCACATATTTCATAGTTTATCCACCTGTGTATATTTCACTAGTTATGATGTTAACATTTCATTCGTGAACATGATTTTTCAAGCATTGTATATTGTTGCTAACACTGATCAGTGTGTGTTTCAGGATAGACTAGGCCCGGGCATTTTCATACAATTTTTGCAATAACTAGTGACATGAGATTAGCCTCTCTGCTGACTTTACTTTTCTTAGTTTTTTTTAATTTCAGTTATGCTTTGATTTCAGTCTTATTCACTTGCTTTGTTAGTTGGTTTAGATATCAAATTCCTCATATCATTGACATTATCTCCTAAAGCCATAGCTTAACCCCAAAAAAACTACTTGGCAAACTATCAGACTATGAATGATGAGATTTGATTTTAGTTTTATTTTTCTGCAGTTAGATATGAGATTCCTCATATCATTGATGTTATCTCCTAAAGCCATAGCTTAACCCCGAAAAGACTACTTGGCGAGCTATCAGACTATGAATGATGTGATTTGATTTTAGTTTTATTTTTCTGCAATTATATATCAATTCCTCATGTTATTGACGTTATCTCCTAAAGCCATAGCTTAACCCAAAAAAGACTACTTGGTGAGCTCTCAGACTATAAATGAAGTGAATTGATTTTACTTTCATTAGTTTGCAGTTTTTGACTTGTTTGAGTGCAGTAGCTTAACTTATTTTTTTGTATTTAGATGAGCAGCAGAAATAGTGATTTCATGATCAGTAGTTCATCATTTGTTTGATTTTACTAGCAACACATTTCCATTCTTGTTTAAATGTTAGTTCCATTACTAGTACGTTTTGAGATCCCCTAAAGTGTTAAGCTCTGGAAATCATCATAAAGGACATAATTGCCTTAAAATCTATATCCATACTTACCTTCTAAAGTATTCTTAAAACTCAGGAATAGGATTTCCATTCACATTAGGAGATAAACGAAGATAAAAACCCCAAAACAAACAAAAAATTCAAAACAATAAAAAGTAAGAAAGAGGTTGTCTTGCACATATAGTGCGCCACACTTCATCAGTTTACGACTCCCGGATTGATAATTAATGTAGCAATTTAGGACATACTAAATTGACTAAACATTTTGGCGCCGTTGCCGGGGAAGTGTAACTAGGTAGCCGATCTCTTACATAAAAAAAAAAAGGAAAAGAAGGGAAAAATTGATAACTTCTTGAAGTATGCTCTCCTCTTCCACCTAGTGTGAACTGGAGGATCAGAAAAAAGAGTTATTAATTCAATAATGTCTTGATTATGCTCTCTTCTTGCACCTAGTGTGATCTGGAAGATCTGAAAGAGAATTATTAGCCCGACTTGAAAGAAAAAATAAAAAATAAAAAAATGACATGCATAGAGCAAGAGATTCTAGGGGAAGGTTTATAGCTAGGGCCAAGAGTTTGATTTTCACAACTCCGGCTACTTCAAGGCATAGACAAGATTCACCTCCATCTACTCCCAGCTTTAGGATTCTTGGAATTCAAGGAGCAACAGCTGAATAAGAGGATTCTCCCACACTATCTACTAAATCTGATCTGGGAGAAGAACCTTTCTTCACTTCTACAGGGGAACATATTGTAATCAAAGAAGTAGAATCACCTAAAGAAGAGGGAAAGGGAGAAACTCTCTCTCGTCCACCATTGATAGAAGAACCAGAAGGCTTTGAGGAAACTATCATGACGGAGGAAGTAGTAGATGGATTTGGAGAAGGGGGTAGAGGTAGAGGAAGAGGAAATAATGGAGGCAAAAATGGTGGAGGTAGAGGTAATAATGGGGGAAATAGGGAAGGAGATAATTCATTTGGATTCCCTATAGTTGATGAGGAAACCCATGCAACAATGAAAAACATCTCACCATCTGTCCTCCCAAACTTTTATGGGTTGCAAAGTGAGGATCCTGAAACATTTCTATTTGAGTTTGAAGTCTTGTGTTGAACCTATGACTATATGGAAGACTCTCAAAAACTAAAATTGTTTCCTTCAACATTGAAGGGAGCTGCTTTGAAATGGTTCATGGGATTAGTCACTCAATCTATTAGGACTTGGAATGATATGAAACAAACATTTTTGGATAGATACCTGGACTATTATATGCCCACCAATCATAAGGATGAGGTATTCAAAATGATGCAAAAAGAAAATGAAAACTTGGAGGATTTACTTGAAAGATTTCAATACAACTTAAAGAGAGCAAAAATGAGTAATTTAGACAAGGAAACCTTGAAATCCCTTCTATTGAAAGCCATTAGAGATGAATGGATAGATATTTTAAACATGATGGGGAAGGGATACATTTCTCAACTTCCACTTCGTGACATAGCAGAACTATGTGTCCGTCTCTCAAGGGGAAAATCTAAAATGGGAAAAGGGCCTAGAGATCCTTCTCTTATTAGAGAAAACAAATATGCAACTGGATCAGTAAGTAGGGTAGAGATTGGCAATATGCTTGATGAATTCAAAACTGATATTCTAGGGAGCCTTAGTGAACAACTAGACACCCTTAAAATACAAAACAAGTAGAAAACAGAAGTTGATGCCTTGGCCATCTTTTGTCCAAAATGTAGGAAGAAACATGCTCTAAGGGAATGCCCCTTGGATGCAAAAGTTGTAGAAACATGTATGATTTTCTTAGAAAGTCATGAGACCAAGGATTGTCCTTCAATCCCTGGGCTCAAAGTTGTCTTTCAAGAAGATCCAAATTTAGTAGAGTCCCTTTGCTTTGTTTCAAGAAGACCTTCGCAGGGGCAACAAAATCAAGGATTTAACAACCCTATGAACTTTCAGCCCCCGCCAAATTGGAATTCTTGGTAACAACCTTGGCCCCAACCTCAAAATCCATATCAATCATGGGCACAAGGGATGCAAAATCCTTATGGGAGATTTGATCAATTTTATCAATATCCTCCATCTTTTCAAAATCAACAAAATCCACAACTTCCAAATCAAAACCCACAACTTTCATTTCCATTTCCACAACAACCTTCTCAACAA
>APFE030071064.1:0-24359 GCA_000404065.3 Pinus taeda | reverse complement strand
TCAGAAGATGTGTTAGGGAAGATGAAATGCCTGATATTCTCAAAGCATGTCATGATGAACCATGCGGCAGACACTTTGCTGACAAAAGGACAGTCTATAAAATCCTCTCTTTAGGATATTATTGGCCATCCCTCTTCAAAGATGCAAAACAATGTCAAAAGGTGTGACAGCTGCCAAAGAGTAGGGAAACCTACCCTCTCAAATGAAATGCCATTACAGCCACTGGTACTCATCGAACGCTTTGAAAAATGGGGTTTAGACTTCATTGGACCTATTAACCCACCATCTAAACAAAGAAAGTATATATTGGTTTGTACTGATTATGTCACTAAATGGGTAGAAGCCAAAGCATTATTTTCTGCTACTAAGCATTCAGTTGTTAGTTTTCTTTATGAGGATATTTTTACTCACTTTTGTGTTCCAAGAGAAATTGTGATAGATTAGGGAAGTCAATTCACATCCAAAGTGGTGGAGAAGCTGATGGAAGAATACAAGGTCAAGCACAGAAAATCTACTCCTTATCATCCGCAAGCAAATGGTCAAGTGGAGTCTACAAACAAAGTTATTGAAGGCATTATTACCAAGACTGTTCATCTACACAGAAGAGATTGGGCAAAAAGGCTTCCCGAAGCCTTATGGGCCTACAGAACTACATGGAGGAATACAACAGGACATTCTCCCATGAGCTTGTTTATGGGAAAGAAGTCCTACTCCCCATTGAGTTCCAAGTTGAAAATTTCAAGATGGCAGTTCAGTTAGGAATGGATCTATCAGAAGCCCAAAAGCATAGAATGGAGCAGTTGAATGAACTAGATGAGATCAGACAAGAAGCAATCCTAAGAACCGATCTAGTTCAATATCAAAGAGCTAAGTGGCATGACAAATACATCAAAGAGAAAAAGTTTCAAGAAGGAGATTGAGCATTGCTATTTGATTCCAAGTTCAAAGATTTCAAAGGTAAATTTCAGACTCATTGGCTTGCGCCATATGAGATTGACAAAGTCTTTAGCAATGGAGTGGCAAGAATCAAAACCATTGATGAACACCAAACTCCTCTTATTCTGAATGGTCACAGATTAAAGATCTATCATAAGCCACTCTCAAAGGAGGAATTTGTCAAAATATTTCAGGATAATTCTGCAATAAGGCTGGTGAAGAACAATCCTTCTTCTCCACCAACCTAGTCTTTGTTCTTTTTCTTTGTATAAGCTTGAAAACCAATCATTGATTGGCAGTCTTATACAGAAAATACAGGGCGAAAATCAGAACCTTCTGACGCCCTATATTTTCCAAAAAAATCTCTCTCATTTCATAGTTTCATGTCACTTCACGTCATCTCACTCCACTTCGCTTCATTTCACTTCACTTCACTTCATCTCACTGCATTTTATCATCATATTCCGCCAATAAAAATCCTTTCATGACCAGTTTTCATTCACTCAGTCATCATTCATCCATCTTCGTTCAGTCATATGTTCATTGTGTCAGTTTTTGCGGCTGAATCCTGTTTCCGCAGCTAAAAACTGATACCGCAGCTGATTGTTGATTTCGTAACTAACACTCTGTTATTCAACAGTGACAGTTAGATGTTAGCCAAATAATAATAAGAACCAAATGCAGGTATGGAAAAAGAAATATTTTGAAGATGTAAAGCACCTAAAAGCATCAACAGGAAGCAGCCAATCAAAGGTCAGTGGACAGAAGTGGTAAAGTTCTAAGGTATGAGCAAAGTTCATTTCAAATAGCATTTTAAAGCACATTTTATATAGTTATGAAACCACTGGCTCCATTATATGTAATGATTCACCTTGATAGCTCTCATAACCACTCCATGGCCTTCCCATAATTCCACCACGAACCTTGCATTAATTTTTAACGGCCTCATGATCCGTCTCTGAATTTAACTCGTGTTTAAATGTACTTTGACATTCCACCTATTGAATCGGGTCATTATGGGGACGTAATCGACTTGATCACAGCTCTTTCCTGCCGCACAAATTTAGTAGCCATTTTGTGAGCATGCTAACGTCTATTCCACAGCCGTCTAGTTCAAAGCTCTGTCGGGCTCACTCTATTTCCATGCTATCCCATTGAAGTTGCATTTATTATTCCTGGCATGCTCACATAAGCCTCCGCTCCACTCCGTGAACTCATTCTCGCTACCTATTCTCTAAATTTTCCACAGATCATCTCCGTCTCCCGTTAACACAACCATTTCACTTCCATTGGTCCATTATTCACAACCCATCACTCACAGATGAATTTTTAAGGCAGAAGAAGAAATGGGCCTACTGGTGCGAACAGAGCCGAACGAGCCTAACTTCATGGAGGGTTACCCACAATTGAAAAATGTATTAAACAAGGCACAGTGGCTGTAGTTCATCCAGAAATTCAGAGGGCACAACAAAGAAGTTACGAAGACATTTGCAAGGTCTTTTGATGGCATGGAAGTTGAGGTTGGAGACCTTAAATTCTCAGTCACGGAGGCATCTATTGCGGCAGCAACAAAACTCCAACAAGAAGGGGAATGGTGGTTCAAAAACAAAAATTTTGATGAGAAAGCCTAGAGGATTATGTTGCGTAACCCAGGTATGGATATCATTGTCTTCAAATGTGGAATCCATGTTTCTGCTCTAGAGGAAAAGTGGACTAGTTTATTATTGATAATCTAGAAGTTTATTACAAGTGAAGGATGGTTTGGGTCCATGTACATGTACCACACCCACCCGCTAATGAATTTTCTAGAAAATCAAACTATCAATTTTCCCTATTTTCTGTTGAACAGCCTGAAAAATATGTCCACAATTGTACAAAAGAACTTGGATTACATATAGCCTCACCTGTACCATCACGGCCTTGTCAAAATTTTGATTGAAAAATAGTTGAAGGATAGAAAAGATACTCGGGAACAGTTTTTGATTCGAAACTTCTTTCGGGACCCACTTGAAACACCTGAAAGTAGCACAGCAAAGAAAAGTAGGAGAAAGAAAATAAGTGTGAACATTCAGGACACTCCTACTAACATAGCTAAAGACACTAATAAGGAAGAGAAGTTGTCTAAGAGTAGGAAGGAAAGAACTAAAGGTAGGAAGCAAGGGGGACTAAAAGGGAAAATAAATATTGAAGCTGCCTATCAAACCCCAGAACCTTCCTCGGGAGAAGATCAAATACTCTCTGAAAGACTAATCTACCTTAGGGAACAATCAACAGTAGCAAAGAGGAAAGGGAAAGAAAAACAAAGTATGGAGAAAGGGGACCCCATCTCACAGAATCTAAGGAGGAGCTCCAGACTTAAAGGAAAATTGAGGAAAGTACAAACTAAAGGGGCCCACTTCATTGACTTAGGAGAGGAAACAACAGAACAGTCTCCAGCAATCTCTCCTGGTTGTAGCCCACCACATTCTCAACCAAATATTGAGACCGATCCTCCAGATATTGATATCAGACCTTTTCAACTGGATTTTGGGGTCAGCCCAAGAAAGACTACACCTAAGATAGATCCAAACCAGCAAGAAATGTATGATTTTATCAAGTCGTTGGAGAAGACTACCACAGATCCAAGCTCTTCATCTACCCAGCCTAATACAGCACAGGAAGCTCTAATCCAATCACTAAAATAGGAAGTTTTTGAACTGGAGGTCTTGAATAGACACATCAAAAGAGAAAGTGAAACATTGAAGGAACAAAGTAGGTTGGATAAAATTATTCACGAAAAGACCATGTTGCATCTTGGGCTGTGGCTGAGGAAGAATAGGAAATTGAAGAAAAAGAGCAGGAGGTTGAGCAGAGCTCTTATGAACCTCAAATTTAGGTGCCTAATGAGAAAGCCTAGGATGACAATGGTACCAAGAAAGAAAAGAAGAAGTTTGGATGTGTTAGCAGAGGTCTCAAAACACATGAACTGAAGGGAGGATGGTCAGAATTTTGGTTGCATGGGGACATGCAACACCTTCACAGTGGGGGTATGTTAAGCCCTGAAATCACATCTCTCCTACACACTTTCCTAGACTTTTTCCCCTCACTAGTACCTCATAAGCATCAAACATCATTACATATTGATTTGAAAAGAGAATTTAAGTGGTTTTCTAACTATGTTTTTGTGTTTGCTGTTTGACTTAGATTTTGCTCATTAGTTGCGGAATGCAGCCACTTTCCGTAGCTGTTTTTGTTGATCTCTAGGTTCCAGGTATCATCAAGCAAAACAAGGCATGTGGGCAGTTTTAGAATGACCTGGACATGGATCAAGTCCTATTGGTTCAGCCAAATTTGCAGAGGAAGCCCTTGGTCAAACGATGGTCAAACGAACAGTTCTACGGCAAATAGGACTCTGTTTTCAAACACGTGAAGGGTCCGGGACCGTTCCTAGATCCATGGATTCATTTTGACAACTGTAGACTGCCCCCACGACGCAAATCCAACAGCCACTTTTGATAGATTGAATGATCTTGGCAACCATCATGCTATGCTTATGGATGTTGTGTTTTACGTGTCCTCAGTCGAAGATATTTCATAGGAAAACAGTTATGAAATTTCCCTTATAAATAATGTGTTTGCACACGCATAGAACTAGTTAATTTTTTATGTCATTTTGTTGTTAGTCTTTATACTGTGTCGTGAACTGGTCCTGCTATTGTAATGAGAGGATTCTTCCTCTGTTTTGCAATATAACTAGACTCTGTTTTATATGACTGTGTGAGTGTAATTCTAGACTGATAGCGTGTTGACCAAGGCCGTGCAGAGGGCCCCTGCTGGCTGAGGTTTCATTTCCTTATTTCTGTAAAGTTTTTATGTGTTGTCTCCTTATTTCTATTGCACATATTTCATAGTTTATCCACCTGTGTATATTTCACTAGTTATGATGTTAACATTTCATTCCTGTACATGATTTTTCAAGCATTGTATATTGTTGCTAACACTGATCAGTGTGTGTTTCAGGATAGACTAGGCCCGGGCATTTTCATACAAGTTTTGCAATAACTAGTGACATGAGATTAGCCTCTCTGCTGACTTTACTTTTCTTAGTTTTTTTTAATTTCAATGATGCTTTGATTTCAGCCTTATTCACTTTCTTTGTTAGTTGGTTTAGATATCAAATTCCTCATATCATTGACATTATCTCCTAAAGCCATAGCTTAACCCCGAAAAGACTGCTTGGCGAGCTATCGGACTATGAATGATGAGATATGATTTTAGTTTTATTTTTCTGCAATTAGATATCAAATTCCTCATATCATTGACGTTATCTCCTAAAGCCATAGCTTAACCCCGAAAAGACTACTTGGTGAGCTATCAGACTATGAATGATGTGATTTGATTTTAGTTTTATTTTTCTGCAAGTAGATATCAATTCCTCATGTTATTGACGTTATCTCCTAAAGCCATAGCTTAACCCCGAAAAGACTAGTTGGTGAGCTCTCGGACTATAAATGAAGTGAATTTATTTTACTTTCATTAGTTTGCAGTTTTTGACTTGTTTGAGTGCAGTAGCTTAACTTATTTTTCTGTATTTAGATGAGCAGCATAAATAGTGATTTCATGATCAGTAGTTCATCATTTGTTTGATTTTACTAGCAACACATTTCCATTCTTGTTTAAATGTCAGTTTCATTACTAGTATGTTTTGAGATCCCCTGAAGTGTTAAGCTCTGGAAATCATCATAAAGGACATAATTTCCTTAAAATCTATATCCATACTTACCTTCTAAAGTATTCTTAAAACTCAGGAATACGATTTCCATTCACATTAGGAGATAAACGAAGATAAAACCCCCAAAACAAACAAAAAATTGAAAACAATAAAAAGTAAGAAAGAGGTTGTCTTCCACATATAGTGCGCCACACTTCATCAGTTTACGACTCCTGGATTGATAATTAATGTAGCAATTTAGGACATACTAAATTGACTAAAAAACGGACTGCCTCAGTTGGCCCCTAGTTGCATCACTAACTACTATTCTCAACTCTTATGGCCATGAGACCTCTGAATGGTCGTAACTATACAAAAATGATCCAGAGTTTGCCTCCACATACCATATGCTAGTATATGGCAAGGAAGTTTCTAATTTCCACCTCTAGGACACATTATTATGCTACTGGAGCCACCTTTGTGTTCCTTCAAGTGAGCGTGCCAAGCTGATTTGGGAGGTACACTACAGTCAGGTCGCACGACACTCATACAACAAAAATAATTTTATTGGCCAAAAATCTGACTGAAAGCTAGGAAATATATCAGATCCTACACTGCCTGTGCCATTGTCAAGTCAAACATCAAGAAGCAAGGTCTGTACACTCCTCTACCTATTCCCAGCCAGCGTTAGGAATCCATCTCCATGCACTATATGTTTTGCCTCCCTTCTACCAAGAAAGGTAATGACTGTGTATTTGTGGTTGTAGAATTTTTTCTAAGATGGCTATATTGACAGCATGCAAGAAGAGTATCATAGCAGAGGATACTGCCAAACTTTTCTTTGAATGAGTGTGTGTACATTTTTGGATCTCACAAACGATTATACCATATTGGGATAGCAGGTTCATAAACACATTCTAGTTAATCATGTGGACACTATTGGACACTAAGATCACCAATTCGACTGCATTCCATCCTCAGACTGATGGCCGAATGGAGGTCGTTAATAGGATGATCGTGAACATACTCTGCATGTAAAACTCCAAACATCCATGAACATGGGATGCGACTCTTCCCTATGTGTAACATAACTATAACAAAGCTCTCCATAGCTCAACAGGCTACGGCCCCTTTCAATTGGGTCTAGGATTTAAACCATTGTGTCTGATTGATGTTGTCATGCCTCATCCGACTACACAGATAGAAACCACACATGTATTATCTAAGGTTGATAAAGCAACCTGATTTATTGAACACGTCCAACACATCTGCCAGCAGGTTCACGACATCTTGGAGAAGTCAAATACCAAGTACAAGAGGCAACATGATCAACATCTGGTGCTACACAAGTTTCTGGTGGACGATAAAGTTTGGTTCCATTTGCAGAAAGAACGCCTTACCAAAGCCCATCGAAATATCTTACCACTCTGATATAGGCCTTACACCACTACCAAGTGTATGGGAGACAATGCTTTTGAGCTCAACATTCCCCCATTCCTTGGCCTGCACCAATTGTTTAATGTTAACCGTCTTCGACCATACTTTCCACCATTACTCGACACATCAGATATTTCATAACAAATCACACCAACAAAGTTAAACCCAAATGCATAGAATAGGCCACAACTAATCATATCATGGACACATATATCAAGAAATCTCACCAACAAAAGATCCAACTATATCAGGTTGTTAAGGCTGGCCAACTCCCGCATCAAGGCAAGTGGCTCACGAGGGACCAAGTTCAACAGAATTTTCCCCATCTCATGGAAGCACTCAATGCAATGGAGATCATTTCTTCCTAAGGGGGGAGGAATGATCAAGCTGGATATTGGTGGCCACCCACCTATTCCACTCGAACCCCACCACTGTCTCTTTCAGTCTTTCAGTTTCCTTAATTATAGCACAACTTACTATTTTTGGTAGTTTTTCGGGTCCTAAACTTCCGAAGCCATTTTGAGGCCCTAAACAACATTTTTTGGGAAAAATGGGCAAGGATTCAAAATTTGTATTCCTCAGATAGATATTTCTAACGAGGTATTGTGCGTTTCAAACGAAGATTGTGTTCCAATGTTACGACCCTAGGAAGTTGATGTACAAATTTTCCCAAACGGGGCCCATAGTTTTGGCACTTCATCTCCTAAGGTTATCTCTTGGATGTTTAGGGTTTTCCATTTTTCTCAATAATAAATAGGCCTTCGAGCCTCATTGTAACATAGTTCAGAGGCATGTAGCTGCCACATCTATTCTCAAAGATAAGCTACCATTACTTGAGCTAGTTTATTTCCATCTTCTATGTAAGCATATTCCATTTCTTCGATATTAATTAAATGAAGTTTTATTCCTGCTGCATCTCTAGTTTTATGTTTATATCTATATTCTGTTGCGATCTTGCATAAATTTGGATCAGCTTAAAAAGGGGTTTTTGGGTTAACATTGTGTTTATATATGGCTTAATATCTAAGGAAATCTTATACTAGTATTGCTTATAAATGGGTAGTAATAAATCCATTATACCTTTTCCTTGGCCCAGTTAACACCCAAGTTCCTTTAGTAGAGGTACCCAATCAATTTTCACCTCCCCCTTATGGAAAAGTGTATGCATAATATAATGTTTTGAACCCCCACCCAATTAGAATCTGAAGAACAAGAATAAGGGTAAGGATAAACACAATTCCTAGAACCAAATAAACCAAGGAAATCAAGATCAAAAACCTAATACCATTACTGAGGGAAGTTACAATTCCAATAATTAAGGATAAGGTAATAATCCACAATCCAAGTAAGGGAGAACCTTTGCACCAAAAAAATTATACTAATTTTAGTGCTTGTGGAAATTACACCTATGAGTATCCTTTATCACCTAAAACATGTCATATGTCGAAGAAAACTAAGGCTTCCAGGTGCACTAAGTAGTTACCACCTTCTTCCACCCAACCCTCAGCTTTGAAACAACCTATGTTAAGGAAGAATTTCCCTACATAGGGTTATGTGGGCATACAAGAAACCAATTTTTTGGGGTCTCATATCTAGAAATGACACCTTTCAAATTCTACACATCAATTTGATTGACACAAACCTAACCACTTGATCTTATTAACATGGCCCACCACCTAAATCCACACATGTATTGTCTGAGGTTTATAAAGCAACTGGATTTATTGAACACATCCAACACATTCACCAACAGGTTCATGATATCTTGGAGAAGTCAAATGCCAAGTACAAGAAGCGACATGATAAACATCTGGTGCCACACAAGTTTCATGTGGCTGAAAAGGTTTGGTGTCATTTTAAGAAAGAACACCTTACCAAAGCCCATCGAAATCTCAGACCACTCCGATATGGTCCTTACACCATTACCAAGGCTATGGGAGACAATGATTTTGAGCTCAACGTTGGCATTATGACACAGGTTTGGCGCTATGACACAGATGTTGTCCTTGATGGCAACTCACTCAGATGACAAATCACATTTTAGGATCATAGAATGAAGGAAAAAGAGGTATATGCAGGTTCCCCTTAACCAAACCGCATATACATGCAAGTTTACCGACCAAAAGGCGTGTATGCATATACACGCACTTTCGCACAAGGAAAGGCACGTACATGTTGGAGAACTTGGTTTTGGTTTGTGGTATTTGGTCCATGGTATTGTGATCCATGGTATTGGTCCAAGGTATCTTGTCCACCGTATTGACCCCAGGTATTTGGTCCAAGGTATTGGTTCTAAGTGGTTTTGGACCATGGTATTGAGTAAGGCCTAAGACTATAAAAGGAGGAAGAGATCATTAGGCAAAGGTACTCAAGTATTGAATATCTAATGAAGAGCAATATCTAGAATATTGGTCATTGGGTTATGGTGCATAGTTGGATCTGAATCAAGGAGGAACCTGAGCACTTGAAGAAGGATAAGTTCTATTGATGGGTCAATATCTTAAGGCTTGAAGAGAAGTATCTTTGTGTGGTTTTTGATATTTTATCTGAATAGTTGGCGCATGTCGTAATCTGTAAATCTGATGATCTGGGTATAACTGATGTCTGAATAGTGGTAAAGGTTAAATCATCTTTTACAGATCTGTACGTAGGTTCAGTAGCAAAGGCGTGTATACACACTGGTTCGACATTTCAAAACTGCGTATATGCAACTGCAACTTGAGAAAAGTGTGTATGCACGCAAGTTCGACACATTGAAGTAGTGTACACCTCATAAAATATGTTTTAGCTACTTCTGTTTACTATTGCAGTGTTCTGGGTTCTGGTTACTGTTACTGCGTTCTAGTTACAACATTCAGAAAAGTGATTGTTTGATTCAGTTTTGGTTGGTGCAAAAGAGATTGGTTGACGTAAATATATTCGATGTTTGATTGATGTTATTGATGGATCCAGTCTAAAAATTAATGAAGCGTGGTCCCTGGAAGAAAAGAGAAGGTTGTAGCCTTTTGTAGGTCAGCACCTATGTACTAGTAAATGCAAGAGCTAAGGGGGTTGTAGCTCCCTTCCAGAAAAAGCTAGAGAATGATAGAAGGTTGTAGCCTTTTGTAGGTAGAAGCCTGCGTACTGGTATAAGGTTGCACCAGTACAAAATTTGTAAAAAGAATTTTCTTATTAAAGAAAGACAAAGATGATTGCAGCAAGTGGTTTTCACCCACATTGGGTTTCCACCTTATATTTTGTGTTCATGTGTATGATTACCTATTCTGTTTACTACATCTGAATACTGGTTATATGGTTCTGATACACAGATTAAAGACCAAATAACTAAATTATAAGTTTGCAAGGTATACGTTGGTTGCTCTAAACACAGTTGCGTATACATGCAAGTTTCATTAACACAAGTAGCATATATAAATCTGTTTATGGAAATGAAATATTGTTAAATTGCTAATACTAATTCACCCCCCCCTCTCAGGATTATTTCCAACACTCAACATTCCCCCATTCCTTATCCTACACCAAGTGTTTAATGTTGACCACCTTCGACCATACTTTCCACCATTACTGGACATAGCAGATATTGCATAACAAATCGCACTAACAAAGTTAAACTTAGACTACATGGAACATACCACAAATGACCATATCATGGACACATAGATTAAGAACGCTCAACAACAGAAGATCCAACTATTTTGGGTTGTTAAAGATGGCTAACTCTCGCACCAAGGCAAGTGATTGACGAGGGACCAAGTTCAATAGAATTTTCCCCATCTCATGGAAGCACTCGATGCAATGGGGACCATTGCTTCCTAAGGGGGGATGACTAATCTAGGTGGATGTTGGTGGCCACCCAACTATTCCACTCGAACCCCCACCAATGTCTCTTTTAGTTTTCCAATTTCCTTCATTGTAGCACAATTTACTATTTTTGGCATTTTTTCGAGTCCTGAATTTTTGGAGCCATTTTGAGGCCCTAACCAACATTTTTTGGGAAAAACAGGCAAGTATTCAAAACTTTTAGTCCTCAAATAAATATTTCTAATGATTTATTATGCACATCAAATAGAGATCGTGTGCCAATGTTACAACCCCTGGAAGTTGATGTACCAATTTACCCAAACGGGGCCCATATTTTTGGTGCTTCATCTCATAGGGTTAGCTTTTTGGATGTTTAGGGTTTTCCATTGATTATCAATAATAAATAGGCCTTTGAGCCTCATTGTAACATAGTTCGGAGGCATGTAGCCACCACATCTCTTCTCAAAGATCAGCTACCATTTCCCGAGCTAGTTTATTTCCATTCTGTATATGTAAGCATATTTCAATTCTTTGATATTAATTAAATGAAGTTTTATTCCTGCTGCATCTCTATTTTTATGTTTATATCTATATTATGTTGCATTCCTGCATAAATCTAGATCAACTTAATTAGGGGTTTTTGGGTTAACATTGTGTTTATATATGGTTTAATATCTAAGGAAATCTTATACTAGTATTACTTATAAATGGGTAGTAATAAATCCATATTACCCTTTCCTTGGCCCACTTTACACCCAAGTTCCTTCAGTAGAGGCACCCAATCAATCTTCACCTCCCCTTTATGGACAAGTGTATGCATAATATAATGTTTTGAACCCCCACCCAATTAGAATCCAAAGAAGAAGAATAAGGGGAAGGATAAACATAATTCCTAGAACCAAAGAAACCAAGGAAATCAAGATCAAAGTCCTAATACCAATACCGAGGGAAGTTATAATTTCAATAATTAAGGACAAGGTAATAATCCACAATCCAAGCAAGGGAGAAACTTTTCACCAAAAAAAATATACTAATTTTGGTGATTGTGGAAATTACACCTATGAGTTTCCTTTATCACCTAAAACATGTCATATGTAGGAGAAAACTGAGGCTTCCAAGTGCACTAATTAGTTACCACCTACCCAACCCTCAGCTTTGAAACAACCTATGTTAAGGAAGCATTACACTACATAGGGTTATGTGGGCATACAAGAAACCAATTGTTTTGGGCCACATATCTAGAAATTACACCTTTCAAATTCTACACATCAATTTGATTGACACAAACCTAACCACTTGATCTTATTAACATGGCTCACCACCTAGGACCCAAGTGACCAAGTCTGTAGACCCTCTAGTAATGGATACTTATACATTCATTGACTAGTGCTAAGCAACAATCCAAGATACTAAAGATCCTAGTGTGACAAAATGTGCCCAATGCTCACGTGTGTGTAACTCATGACTACAATATAATTGATAACCTAGTGCATTCCCTCACCCATAATTTTCTAGTGAAAGGACTATATATACATTATTGTAATACTTCCACATTGAGAATTTTATCCATAGTACTTTGCAATACTCCCACATCTAGTAGGGGAGCACTTATCATGTTGTGAAACAATTTGTTCAATATAATATAAATAATTAAATAAATGTGTATATATATATAAGGAAGAATATGTTAAAATTTATACCAGATAATCCAAATAATGATATACTTTTTTTCCATTGGTTTTTTCTTATATTCAATAAAATCATGGTTAAAAAATGGAAGATATGCTTGAGAGTGCTACAAAAATGTACACCTTTGCCCATGAAGAATGGGGGAGTAACAAGTAGTTTTACTTATACCATTACACCATGATCCAAGGGGTAATAATTTGTCCTACCACCTACCCTCCTAGAGAGCACCCACTCTCCTAGTAGATAAGGTATATTCATGAGTCCCTAACACACTCACCCTCTTTTGGGTGAAGTGCATTTATCCAACCCTCCTCTTAATTGGTAAGGTATGTTCACCACCCACCCTCCAATGAGGTAAGGTACATTCACCCCCACTAACCACCATCTCATGGGGTGTAGGTGTACTATCTCTACAACCAACCCTCTAAAGGGGAGAAGGTAGAAGTTAATTGCACCCACCAATGCCCCTCCTGGAAGTTGAAGATACATTGGGCCCTCGTCACAGAGCCTTCTTGGGGTGAAGATGCATTAGGTGAGTGGTGAGGGAATATGTTCATCCCCGATAGGGAGTGTATTAGGGGTACACCTTTGTCCCTTGGGAGAGTGGCTGGGCGGGGGACAAGGTGAAGATACAAATCCAAACCCTCCATTCCTTGCCATCCAAACTCTTACACATATGACCACTTCACATGGGCTATCTTTTATTCTCGCCCACATGTTTATACGATGTAAAGTACCCTAATTTTTTTTATCAATGTTTCTATTAAAAGCCATCTTATTCTAACAATATTAATATTAATTAAATAATAAGTTGTGGTATATTCAATGCTTAATGTATTTAAATAGTCTTTAAAAACCCCACTTGTCTATATAACTTGTTCCTCTATCATATAATTCCTTTTTCAACACTTCCATTTAACATGCTTTTGTCTTTCCCTTTATTTATCGTGTTCATGTGTTACAATAACCATGGAAGCACATCTTATATGTAACCATGTTAAAATAACCTTGGAAACACATTTTATATGTAACCATGTGAGATTCTTATTCATTCTCCTTATCTCTTATGATTTTATTTAATTCTTATGTTTTAGTTCAATCCATTTGAAACGATTTGGTTTATTTTTATGGAGAATGCATATTTAGTTTCTATTATTAATATTCATTCAATGTTTATATTAAACCAATTTTATTTCAGCTATATTAAATTTAAATAAATAATAAGTTTACTTGTGATATACTCAATATTTAATTTCTTTGATGATGATGATGATGATGGTGGTTAACATCCACTGAGACCAAATTGGTCTATCGGACCTACAATTTTCTTAATTTTTACTTGTCTGGCTCCTCGTCTTTCTTGGCGAGATTGGTGTTGTAGCTTTCTTTCTTTTCTCTACGGTCTTCCAACTTCCTTTGTCTTTAAATAGTGTTTAAAGACCTCTCTCATCTATTTAAATTGCTCTATGTGTTATATAGTCTGCTCCTTTTTCTCCCTCCATTTAGCTTGCTTATGTGTTACAATCTCTTTTTCATTCTCTGTTTAGCTTGCTTTGTGTTACAAATCCAAATCTTCAATCCCTTACCATCCGACTTCTCAAAAGTATGGCCAATTCACACGAGTTATCTTCCATTCTCACCCACATGTATATATAACCTCGAGTGTTATCAATGTTTCTATTAAAAGACATCTTATTTTAACATTATTAAAATTAATTAAATACTAAGTTATGGTATATGCAATTCTTAATCTCTTTAAATAGTCTTTAAAGACCCCTCTCCTCTATATAACTTGTTCCTCTATCATAGAATCTCTTTTTCACCACTTCCATTTAGCATACTTGTGTCTTTCCTTTTATTGAGCTTGCTCCTGTGTGTTTTACAATAGCAATAACAACACATTTCTATGTAACCATGTGAGATGCTTGTTCATTTTCTCTATATTTTATGATTTTATTTAATTTTTATGTTTTAGTTCAATCTATTTGTCACATTTTAATGGAGAATGCATATTTAGTTTATATCCTTATTTCTTCTATGTTTCTATTAAACCAATTTTATTTTCACAATATTGAATTTAAATAAACAATAATTTTACTTGTGATATACTTAATATTTAATATTTTTATATAGATTTTAAAGACATCTCTCATCTATTTGACGTGTTCCACTTGTTATAGAATCTCCTCATTTTGGCTCCCTCTATTTAATTAGTTGGTGTGTTACAATCTCCTCTATTTATCTTACTTTGTGTTACAAATCTAAATGTTCAATCCCTTCACATAAGACCACTTTACATGGGTTATCTTTCATTCTCACCCACATGTATATATAATCTTAAGTACCCTACTTTTCATCAATGTTTTTATTAAAAGCCATCTTATTTTAGAAATATTAAAACTAATTAAATAATAATTTGTGGTATATACAATGTTTAATATTTTTTAATAGTCTTTAAAGACCACTTCCCTTGATATAATTTTCCCCTCTATGATAGAACCTATTTTTTACTTAGCATGTTTGTGTATTTTCCTTTATGTAGTTTTCTATATGGATATATAACCATGTGAGATACTTATTCATTCTCTTTATATTGTATGATTTTACTTCATTCTTATATTTTAGTTCAATTCATATGAGATGGTTTTGGTTATTTTATGGAGAATGCATATTTAATTTTGGTTCCTAATATTTCTTCAATACTTTTATTAAGCATAATTTTAGGTTATCCATCTTAAATTTAAATAAATAATAGGTTTACTTGTAATATACTTAATATTTAATTTCTTTAAATAGTGTTTAAAAATCATTCTCGTCTATTTAACCTATTCCACATGTTATTGTCTTTTTTGTCCCTCCATTTAGCTTGCCAGTGTGTTACAATCTTTTTTTCCTTCCCTTCCTCAACGATCATTTGGAATTGAACTTCAAAGCTGCCCCGACCGAGATGCTTCACGATCGAGGTTTGCAAATGACACGGGCCACTGGGGGCGACAAAGCGATGCCCCTACTGCGGGTCGAGATACGGTCGAAGAGTGACATGCACCACTTCTAGCTTGGATTCTAACTTAGAGGAGTTCAGTCATAATCCAACACATGGTAGCTTCGTGACACTGACTTTTCAACCAAGTGCGATGACGAATTGTGTGAATCAACGATTCCTCTCGTACTAAGTTGAATTACTATTGTGATGTGGTTCATTAGTAGGGTAAAACTAACCTGTCTCACGACAATCTAAAATTTGACTTGCTTATGTGTTAGAATCTCTTTTTCCCTCCCTCCATTTTTCTTTTCTCCCTCCTCTCTTTTTGGCTCCCTCCATTTTACTTGATTGTGCACTACAATCTCTTATCTCCCTCTATTTATTGATTGTGCACTACAATCTTTTTTTCGCTCCCTACATTTAGTGCGACAATCTTCTCTCCCTCTATTTAGTTTGGTTGTGTGATGCTCTTATGTTATAATAACCATGACAACACATTTTCTAACTAACCAAATGAAATATGTATATCACTCTTTTTATTTTTATTATTTTATTTAATTTCTATATTTTATTTTAATGTATTTCAGATTATTTATTTTATTTTTACAAATATACATTTAATTTTATTTAATTTCATTTCAATTTTTAGTACTCCTTTGCCTATCAGTCCAATATATATGATTATCACTTCAATGTATATTAAATTTCCATGCCATTTCTTCATTGTTCTTACCCTTGCACCAAACCTTATTTCATATTCTTTTCCTTTCCAAGGTAAAAATGAAACCCTAATGGCCAAATGCCATTTCATATTCAAATCCTCACAAAGTAACAATGAAACCCTAATGGCCTATTTTGTAGCTTAAAAGTTAACTGTGCCCCCTTCTCTTTAATTTTGATTAATTCATGTTTTATTTCTATGCTCATGGAAACCCTTATCGGGTCCTGATTGGTAGGGTAAAAATTTGTTACGCTGATATGGTTCAGAGGTTTGGTCATGATTGACAATCGTTATTCGGTCCAGATTAATTTGGTAGAAAAATCTCATGCGTTGGGTTTGAGAGGGTTGGCCAAAGGAGTTAGATTTCGATTGTGCATATTGCTTTACCTGGTTAAACCCTCGTGGAATTCGAAGTCGATTAAGACTACTCCGCCGGGAGGAGCGTCCTCACAAATTTGACCAGCACCCTTCCTCACAAATTTGACCAGCACCCTTAAATTGAGTCTCTGGTTATAATTTATCAGTTGCAGATCATAGAACCATTCATTCAAAAAACTGATGCAATTGTTTTCAAAATTGACAATCATGAGTAACGGAAATTGGAAAAGAAAAACACAAACCCAAAACCAATGTTCAAATCAGCTTTGCCATATCTGCAATACACCAACGGCCACCAGAGCAATGTGAAGAAATGAACTTAGGTTAGAAACGCTGAAACCTGGTACCATGCGCTAACCTTCAATATTATGTCTCTGTTCAGAAATTCAAGAGTAAAGCTGCTACCACCGCCTGGTTGGGTTGTGGTTTGGCTTTAAAGGGCTCATTAGTCAAAATTCCAAGGTGTGGATCTGAAAAAAGACCAGG
Organism: Pinus taeda; assembly: GCA_000404065.3. NCBI lineage: Eukaryota > Viridiplantae > Streptophyta > Pinopsida > Pinales > Pinaceae > Pinus > Pinus taeda. Next base: position 7,238 of record APFE030071064.1, on the reverse strand, counting down.
CCAAAATTAGGGGCAATATTTTGTGTCGAAACAAATTTCTAGCAAAATATGAGATTCTCGTTTGAGTCAGAAATCCCTGAAGCTTTTGAGGCAAAGTTTCAGAAATATCAAAAGCTTAGAGTAAAAGTTTCATTATGAGAGGATTTTGATTAACAGTAAAACTCACAAAGTAAGTAATGCAAAAATATGGGTTTCTGGGGAGCGAGGCGAGTGCTAGGTTTTTCTCGGGCAGAGTTTCGTTTGTCGCCGCCGCCGTCCCTGAGCCTGCTACAGGGGTCGATGGCGATCCATGGCTTGGGGTTCCGGTGAATGGTTCTCTTTACGATACTGGAAGGGTGTTTTTAGTACCATCGCCTACAGAGAAATGGCTCCTCTCTTGCAGCCAGACGCTTCAAACCCACGTAGGTCAGCGCGTGTATGGATCTGTGGGGTCTTCTGCCACAAGAAATCCTCGGATGTCCCTTTTAACGGGCCCACTGCAGTTTGCAACGCCGTAAGATGTATGGCTTGCATGAAAATTTGTGGCCAGATGTCAATTTTGGGTAAAGATGGTCTCGTGGCTCGGGATGGAGGCCGACAGCTTCATGACGGCTCTGGATCTGTGATTACCTGCTGGTTCCATTTCTCGGATTTATCAATTTCGATGCAGGTTTATGGTTTGAGTTTTTGCATGGTAGTTTTGTTGGCAGTATTGTCCTTTTATCCTGTTTCGATCTGTTTTTATATTTCTTTCTTGTCAGCTGTCTGACCATTTTTCTCACGGTTTTGTGGCATTTTGGGGCCATGTTGATGCACTGATCTTTGAATTATGTAACTGTCTCTTAATCAATGAGGTTTTTCTTTTTCCAGAATGGATGTTCACTTAAGGAGCAATTTTTAGTAAATCAGACTCAATGAGGATCGGCTTTCCTATGGTTTCCTCACGGTCTTTTAAATCCCAAGTTGGACAAAAGACCTATGGTTTCCCATTGTCTTTTAAGCCCAAAGTTGCATAGTTGGACAAAATACCTATAGACTTATAGAGAAGAAAATATTAGATCTTGCCCCAAAGTTTTAATGGGAAGATCTGTATCTTCTAGATATGAGGTTCGGATCTAGTGGAAAATTGGAAGAAAAACATTATACTAAATTTTCTCCCAAAATTTTAATGGGGTTATTTTTATCGTCTAGATATGAGGCTTGGATCTAGTGGAAAACCTGAAGCTAAATATTTCGAACAACCTGGGAACTACATGGTGTGGTGTGGAATTACAGGTTTCATAAACCCTAATATAGTTTTTTGAAACCCCAATGGATCAGGTCATTCAAGGTGTAATGAAAGGGAATGCTTCCATTTCTATAGACCGAACCAAAATATGCTCGAACCCTACATTGTTGAACAAATGGAACAAGCCCTAGCCATGGAAGTTAAAAACTTAGAGGTGAACTCTCTTTTCTCTAATATTCAATCCATGGCTATTATATGCAAGTTTAATGGGTTCTTGCTGAGATCTAAGGATTTACACCAAAGGGTTTTTTCTTCGTGGGCACCTAACTATAACATTGACTTATACTCTAAAGGTTTCTTCATAGTGGATTTTGAAACACAGAAAAATGTTGAAAGATTCCTCAATGATGGGCCTTGGTTTTGGGGCAAAACAAAGTTCTTTATGACCCAGTGCTCCCATATTTCGATGCCTCAAGTATGGTGGTAACAACAATGTCAATTTGGGTAAGATACCAAACCTTCCTCTTCCCTTCTAGCACCATCAGGTTCTAGAAGACACTGAAAACATTTTGAGAAAATTCAAAAAGTTAGATCTTGATAGAACAGAACAAATAATCTTCACCTTTGCCAAAATCTACATAGAGATAGATCTCAGCAAAGGTCTACCTGATCACATCCATCTAAAGCTTAAAAAAATTTAGTGGACCTAAGTGTTAGATTATGAGAACACGAAATTTAGATATCAACACTATTTTCAAATAGGACACCTACAGAACATTTTTCCATAGCCATAAAAGCTCCCAAAAAAGAAAAAGAGGCCGGCTCATAAGCCAAAGGGATGAAAAGTATCTAATCCTTACCTTTCTGAAGAAGAAGGAGAGAACATGGTGGAAAACTCAAATGAGGAACCGCAAGAACAACATGGTAACCAAGCATAAGGTGGGAGTGTGAACCAGATAGGTATTGAGGCCAAGATCTAGAAGGGTACTTAAATGGTAGAGATCAAAGCAATCAAGAAGTATAAAGAGGAAACAATTAACAAATCAAGCCTAGGGGGTATAAAGAGAAACCATGTATCATAGAGTTCTTCCTCAGACAAAGAAAACCCTTTGAAGTGAGCTAAGAATGAATTAGCCATGTTAGTATTCAAACTCTCCCAAGGGGTTTGGAAAAAGGTTCAGAAGAAGAAATAAAAAAAAATGGGAAGTTAAGTGAATATTATCACACTTAAACCCCAACAAAATTTATGTAATTTTTGTATTATTTTTCTTTACACTGCTCATGAACCAAAAGGCAACTGAATGCTTAACAACATCTGTAGAATGAAATTTTGTTACTTGGTTTCAGGTTGAATAAAATTACGAATTTTCCTCAGAAATAATAATAATGCGGGAGAGGTTATTAATTAGCCCCAAGGGTTAGCTCAATCGGTCAAGATGGGGCCTCGCCAGATGGGAGGTCACAGGATCAATTCCAGAAAGCTCTTGGGGTCAGGTCTTGCAGTAGGCCGAGGGGTGTTAGCCCAGATTTTTCCAATGGATGTAGCGCCACCTGTTGACCGAAGGTATCCGTGAACCACGTGCAAAAAAAAAAATGTGGGAGAGGCAAGAGCCGGAGGGGTAATTTTCTGCCCCAAAGCAAAAATAGAGCTCAAATTTGCATGGGGGTTGGGGAAATCCTCCAATAACCAGGAAGAGGCACTAGCACTATGACAAGGATTAAAACTAGCTCTTGAAAGAGGTATCTGTCAAATCTTTGTATTGGGTGACTCAATGTTAGCTATTCAAAAATTCTAAAAAGATAAAAACTTCAGAGATGATGATTTGTTGCCCATGGATGCACAAATTAGAAGTCAAATTCAAAAATTTGATTATATATCCTTCCTCCATATAAAAGAGAGTATAATAAAATTGCAGATGATCAAGCCAATAAAGGGGCCCATCTTGAACAAGGTGTGTTGCTCCTAAATCAAGGAGATCCCCCATTTCCTTATATATCATGAAGCCTAAATGGAAGAATAATCTAGAGGTAGGGAATAATTTAACTAACAAAAAAAGATGCAGCGAATAGACCCGAGACATGTCATGATGATAAATATCAATATAGTTAAGCTTTTAATGACAAATTTGAAGCAATGGTCCTCGATCTCGGCAATAGACTCACATCTCCTCTCTAGGTGGTTATCAAAGATGGTTTTTGTCACTCTCAAGACTGCAGATGTCATTTGACATGTTAACCCTCCTTGGAATATATTATATCTCAATATAGTACCACATTCCCCTGTCGATGGATTAAAAGTGAGATGTATGATCGTTGGGAAAAATATAGGTTGTAGGACACCGACGATTTCTCCACAGAAATGTGGTTCAGAGATAGTCAATGTAATTCAATGCATATGGATATTGGAAATAGGAGCACCCAGGCCTATAAATGGCGAGTGATGAAGTTGGAGCTACTCAAAATCTTAGTAAATTCTTCCCTTTGTTAAGTATGGCCTATCCATTCGAAGCAAGTGGTGATAGTTCTCGGTTGGTTTAGGTTGTGGTCTCGCTGGAGGATAACTTGGCCAAAATAGATAGAGCTGGGGAGAAAATTCTCATGGAGATGCATTCTCACTTATCCTTGTTAATGAAGGAGGATGAGGCTCTGAGAGAGGATGTGGACTAACTCATATTAACAATGGTCAATCTCGCCATGAAGGTTGATAATCTTTGTTCAAAGGTAGAATTGATGGAGGTGAAAGTTGAGGTCGCGATAGTGGGAGTTCTCAATGAGGTCTTTGGAATTGAAGACCCACCCTCCAATGGAGTAGAACCATTAGGCGAGCCTGACGAATAGTCAAACCCATAGCTCACAATGCATGCAATGGAAGAAAATGGCAGTGTTCTGACAGTGATCGGGAACCCAGGAATGTAGTCTTTTTTGGTAATATTTTTGATAAATGCTATGTAAATTAGTATTAGATAGTGTCCTATTTTGGAGATTTTATGGGATAAATCTTGTTCGAGCCATAATTGGGTATGGGCAAGGTAGAAATAGATCTCATTTTGAGTAGTTCTAGAACATAACAACTAATGGTCAGTACATGAATGTAAGGGAAATGGCTTATTTACTGAATTGATTAATACAAGCTACCCACTTATTTTAATAATAATAATAATAATAATAATGCAAAAATACAATTTACTATTTGACTTGTAAGTTAATTATAAATAGAAATATGTGAAAGGAATATGTAAAAATACAACCTGAGTACTTCGGGAAAAAAATAATATGCAAGTTGAGTTGTAAATTAACTATAAATAGAAATATGCAAAAAGAATATATAAAAATACAATTTAAATCAAAATTTATTTGTTTTTATTATTATTTTTAGATATGGGGGAATCAATAACTCGTATAGATTATTTGGGTAAGAACTAGGTTCAAATCTTTAACCATCGCCACTATAAATCTTAGGTTAGTGCCACAACTCTACCTATCAAGGAACTTATGACTTAGTAAGAAGAGATGAGACTATGTGTGGGTGAGGGAGCATACTCTTTAATATTTATCACAATAGACCAACATGTCCGTCATGGGAATTGAAATCTGGTGGAAGGGATAACACTAGATTATCTCAATAACTCATCTAAACTAACACCAAATTGGCGTATGATATCATCTTGTTTGTGGGACAAGGGATCCATCTCCACTTAATGATTTGACTGCTAAATCCTACTATTGTGTAGAGACTCTTTCAATATAAACAAGGTATATTGTTGGTCGAGTCTAAACGAGAGGGGATCAAGAAATTTGAACACGTGACCTCCCCAACTTCCCAAAAGAGATGAGAGGTTAACCCTTGAAGTTATAGGTCCATATTTCACCTACCAAATTAAATCACATTAATAATGTGGATTTTGTTTCCATTCTTTTTTAGTTCCTTATTTGAATCATTAGAGGTATTAGTTCATAATGTCGTCTTCTTCTCTTTTTTTATGTAGAGGGGTGTTACCTATTATGAACTCACTTAAAGAGGAAAATATTGTACCCGTTTTTTCTAGTCTATCCTATGAACACTTGTAGGTCTTGATTTACCTCATTATGATGATTATTTGCACGTGAATTTGGTTTTTCTACAAAATCCAATCTCTTTGCTTTCAATTTGTCTCTTTGTTTCTTAGGGGGGTGAGATTGAGAATGGGGACAAGTAACTTACAAACGTGAGAACCTTTTGTAACCCATATTAAGGTTGATCTCAACACAAATACGTGCATATATGCATATATCTTTGTAATTTTCTCAATGTCTTATTTTATGTAAATGCCCAAATCATTCTGAATATCTTAAAAAACTGCTAAATATTAGAAATGTAATGGACAAGTGGGTAGATAAAATCCAACTAACATTATAGTAATTAACATATAGCTAGGATCGAATTCAAAGAATAAGGAGCTATAAATTGTGGAATGTTTCTTAAAAACCAAGTATCCTCCTTAAACATTTACTCATAAACAACATAACCATTGAACTAAACAACAACAAAAAAGTGATTGGAACATAGAGAGATCTCACATTTCTTGGTCCAAATAAAGTAAATTCAGTGAAATAATGTCAACGTACAAGGCCAATATTTGTTACATCATATACATTTAATCACATATTTTTCTTATAGTAAAGGTTTGATGGATTACCTCCAATTATATGATCTCCAATAACTAAACTTCTTCATTGTGCTCTGCAACATAAGATATGTTCCACCAAGTTTTTGGGATGGGGTAACACGGGTGTGAGGAGACGCATAAGGGGGAAATGTGGGAGCACCCCTAAATTTTAGGAAAATTCAGGGGGTGAGGGGAAGTTTGAGTCCCTAACATAGGGGTTCTTGTCTCTAAAATTATAAAACATAAACATAATAATGATAAAATCCCAACAATAAGAATTCAACCCATGCAAATTTGTCATTGTACAATCAAATTGAAATGTTATAATCCTTACAACCTTGAAATCCTGAAAATTGTTAATTCTACTGAATTGTGAATGTGATGTGAAAATAACTTTCACCATACAAGTCTCGAAAGGCTGGACTCACTCTCAAACAACATGGAACAATTAATGGTAATGTTAAAAATTTAAGTGAAATGATAGACTATCATTTTACTTTAAGAATTTAATATTACCATTAATTACCAAGGTCATGGACTCCTCAAAGCTCTAACCCTTATTATTATTATTTATTCATGGGTTGATAGATGAAAAATGTGGGTATGCATGCTCACTTCCTCTTTTAGAGGGAGGAGGCACTCAGACAACCTCTTTTTGGGTAAACTTATTTTGCACATTAGGGAAAGGTTTCCCCATGTGTTTCCTTGAGTTTCCCCCAAATGGGGATGTGGAGAAACATTTCCCTAGGAATCCTTCATCCTCAAAGCATGGAAAATGTGGTGTTGAAGAAAGTGTAACTATTTTCGGTCTTCATGACATTGTAACTATGATTTTTGTAAACAAGAAAATGAATTTATTAATATTATGCCTTGCTGCATGAGGCTCATGAGCAAGAGGTTTATTTATTTAGTGGCTCCCATTGAGAGCCTTAGGATTTATTTTAAAGAGTCAATGTCATGCTCTTCTTGAGCCTATGTGTAATGTATACAAGTCTATAGAAAAGTCTAGGAATACCCTCCAAGACAAGCACAATCCTCCTGAAGACATCAACCAACAAAACGATGAAGAGAGTTGTCATGTCGGCCTCAAAATGAATATAAATGTCAAGTCGGCTCATAAAAGGAGACACAACACTTCACTCTGTCATGTCGAATTATTACGGAGACATAACTACTATATATACCTTGTTGAACTTCGCAAAAGTACAGGACAAAATCTCGAATTACTCTGTAACTTCGGATGGTACAGTAAGGTATAGGATCTCGGTGATGAGTACAGTGTCTCGGTGCAAGAAAATTACAGTGATAAGTGTGTCTCAACTTCTTCATAATTACAGTCTCAAAATATGGAATGCAGTGATGACACATAAAAAAACACATTCACA
>APFE030071062.1:0-10527 GCA_000404065.3 Pinus taeda | reverse complement strand
CACACAGCAGTGAAAAGGTAAATGTGTAAATCCCTGTAATTTTTGTTTTCACACAGCAGTGAATGTAAATGAAATATTTACACACAGTGGTGTAAAATTTCAAAGGAGACAGAGTAATTTCTCTTGTAATGTTTTGGTGAATCCCTCTGAGTGAAAGAGGATGAATATGTCTCAGTAAATTCTCAGGTGAAAACAGAGTTTTGGTTGAATGTTGTTTTTAGTAAATCCCTCTCAGCAAAGAGGATGAATATGTATTAGTGTTTTTATCTTAATGAATGGAAATCTTTATGGTGGTGAAATACTCAGTAAAAAAAAATTTAAGGGTTCCCTGTGCACAAAAAATCCTGGAGTAGAAGTAAAACAAAGCATTGACTCTGTGTTCAGTTAATGTTTGGTCTTGGTATTTTCCATCACAAAAATACCCAACATCCACCTGCATTCTGAAAATACTTTACCCATCTCCTCCCTGTAATTCGGGTTTTATAGGCAACTCTTCAATCACAAATTATTATTATTCGTTGTCTTGATGTAGAGAGTTGGTAAGTTGATGTGCCTTAATATTGTTAAGCACAAGGGTTTTGAAACCATTGACATCACTGGAACTTTTAGGGTTTTGGGTAAAACATCACTTCCTAGTGACTCACGGTCTAGTAATCTATGAAATCCATTTCAGTACTGCCCTCTTCTTATTTATGATTTTCTAGTTTATTCATTTTACAAGTTTCTTTCGTCAAGTTGGAAGGGTCCACTAATTCATGGTTTTCTCTTCATTCGTCACTTTCCCCTCAGAGTGAACCCATGCACACCTTAGAAAAGCGCGCTCACTCATAGAGATTGTCCATCCCAGATTGGTTAGAATTTTGGGAACCACTCTCTATTCTATTTTTTCATTTTATATCATCCTTGTTCTTATAAAATCGAAGTTTTTCTTTTTGTAGTAATTCCCATATTATGCTTTAATTCTAGGTGTTCGCAGTATTTTAGGATCATTTCCCATGAATTTCATTCCTATTTGCGATTAATTCTTGGTTTGTGGCTCTATTTCCATCAAGACTAAGATCGTTGTTGTGTAACATTCCTGAGTGGTTTATCTCTGGTTCCTTCATTCAAGGAAGGAATGAAGACCAATATTTTATCTATCTACTATGTGTGGATCTCATGTACTCTAAATCTTGTTTCAGTTTAAGAGTGGCCCAAGATACTAGCGCAAACATGTTTTCTATTTTAACCGGCATAGTTTTCTAGTAGATCTATATTAAAATGTTTATTAATAATATGACTGAGTTTTGATTAACACCTATTTTTGACATTGTTTTAAAAATGTATTATGGTCTTCAGAACTAGGACAATATTTTTGTTTATGTAGCTGAAAATTCCAATACTTTATATACCTATTATCGAATGACCTTGGCATGTAGGATATGTTGTGCTATTTTGGATTATATAATTTACCAATTGCATGTATATTACAGTTCTTCATCCTTATATCTATAGCTAGTGTGGTGATGTAAATGTTCTTAGTTATATCGATTCGTTTTCTAAAATTTCCTTTCTCTCTTTTAACCTCATCGTAGGAGCTCAAGTTGAATCAAAGTTTTTTTTATATATTAAATAACCTATTGAATTTTGATTTATGTATAACAATACCAAGTTCACTATGCCCCACCGTCAACTTGAAAATTGAACCCAAAAATAAGTTTCACAATAAACTATATATCTCCAGCTTCTGCTACTATCGAATTTCTCTATTTAATTTAATAAGAATTCTTGCCTAATATATGATACTTTTCAACTTATGATTACAATCCCTTAATTATATAGTAGACTCATCCAATGGACTTTTAAAATTGATCCTTCTAATTCAAATATATGTGTCATTAACTAGAATCTACCACATAGAATAAAATAAGCATAGAACTATAACCAATTAGAATATAACTAAATACACACCATCATCCTTTTTGAGTCCTCAATACTAGCTTTTTTGAATTAAATTGATTTCCTTATTAATTAGTATTTATTCTTAATGGAGAGTTCCATTTTTATAGATTTGGTTGCATCATAGTATATTTAACATCTTTATGCCTTCTCCCTTAATTTGATTTTACTATGCCTTACTCCAATATTTTCTAATCTTAAGGTTTTACAAATCCTAGCAACCATAACTACATACGTAGGATTCTAACATTCTCTAATAAAATTGAACTTCATAATACTAGCAGCCACATGTTATTGCTAATCTTATGATGATAACTTCATTCACATGTCTATTCAGAAATTGCCACATCTTACCACATCTTATATCTACGTAAATAAGAAGATCCCATATATATCTATTCATATCATAAATAACAACAACATAAAAACAAATGGAATCAAATGACCTAAAAACACCTGTTACAATTAATTCAAACTAGAATGGCTGATAGGGATTCACTTGGAACTCGAACACCACCACCCAACCTAGAACTAAATTCCTCCAGTTCACCCCCGAGCTGAGAGTACTTTCCCATGTATCAACCCCCTCAGTTGATCCATTAAATACGAATTTAATACATTCTTTCATCATACAGTTTCCTTTAATGGCGTCCCACTTTTGTGGCTCTTTTTATCCACTTGCCTAGGATTTTCAATAAAAGCCCACCTTTCTCTCCCGCAGTGCTTTTAGGCTTAATTCTCCAGCTAAGGAACTTAATGGATTTTTCTGTCCCATCCATTAATTTTCTCTAGAGTCTCATCTATAATTCTTATCATGAAAGAATCATAAAATCTCATTTACCAATGAGAATTTATTTGGCAAGAATCTCAATTCTAGGTGTCTTATTTCCAAGCGCATTCATCCCATTTATTTATTTATTAATAAATATTCATTTACCTAATTCCAATTTTTTTTCATTTATTTTCTCCCATTCTATCCAACGTAACTCAATCTAACCCAAAACGATATTATAACCATGAAGGGATATTACAATGAGTATGAGGAGAACCTAAAGGCTAGGTTGGAAATTTATCAGTTGCAGGGTAAGACCACCTTATGTTGGGAGGAGATTAAAAATGTTTGGGGAGTTGATGAGAAATAGGTAACATGGGATAAATTTCATAAACATTTTAAGGATAAGTATCTGACACAATGGTTCTATGATGAAAAATCAAAATAATTCCATGAGTTAAAGTTGGGACAACAGTTCATGGATGAATTTATAACAAATTTTACTTCTTTACTAATATATGTTCCCTACATTCAGGAAGGGAAAATTAAAGTGAAGTGCTTCGTAAGAAATTTGCCAATATTCATGAAGGAAAGGCTGGAATTTCATAAACATTTTAAGGATAAGTATGTGACATAATGGTTTTATGATGAAAAATCAAAATAATTCCATGATTTAAAGTTGGAACGACGGTCCATGGATGAATTTATAACAAAGCTTACTTATTTACTAAGATATGCTCCATACATTTAGGAGGGGAAAATTAAAGTGAAGTGTTTCATAAAAATATTTCTAATATTCATGAAGGAAAGGCTATCCATAAGTATTGAATCTTTTATCAGCAAATGAAGCAAAAAGGTGATGTTGGCAGGGGTGGGCGAAAAGAAAGGGGAAAAAGAGTTCTCAAAACACCAAGAGTATTAAGTTGGTTGGAAATAAGACTGCACATAGGAAATAATCAAATGGAACTCCCGAGAAAAATCCACACAAGCTTCAATCAAAAAATTAAAATAGGAAAACGAAGGCGTCAAGCAATCTAGAACTGAATCAACTGTAGAAACCCCATTTACATTATTGGTGTTGTGGGGAGCCCCATTATTATAAAAAATTTCCTCATCATACCAAAATAGATCAAACTGCTAATGTTAAAGAAGCTTCCACAGTTTGGGATGTGGCAAGGAAGATACCACGAATCAATGCGATACTAGAAGATCATCAAGCGAAATACTAATCGACGATGTTGGAGTTTGAAGGTAAATTAGCTAACCACTCTATCTCTATTTCAATATATCCTGGTGCAAGCCTAAGTTATGTTAATCCAAAAGTAGTTGAGATGTGTAATCTACAAAGTGTGAAATTTAGGAACCCTTGGTTAGTGCAACTTGCCATCGAGGAAAAGTAGAGGGTGACTGCGAGGGTAGAGGATTGTCATGTTGAAATAGGAGGGAAATAGATTAAATTGAACTTAAATATTATTCCGTTAGGATCTTATGACATGATAATAAGGATGGAATGGTTAGAGGATCATTGGTCGTTACTCAACTTTCTCACTGATAGGGGTGTTAGATAAGAAATCGAGGGCATTAAAAGGGACAAAAAGTTGTCACCAATTACAACTAATCAATTAGGAAAATATAATCGAAAGGGCTATCAAATTTATGTAGTACAAGTAGGTTACACTTACTCTAAGGAAAAGATATTTCCCTTGGAGAATGTACCAATCATCAAAGAATTTGTTGATCCCTTTCTGGAAGAGATTCTAGGGTAGACTCCAAAACAAGATATGGATTTCATGATATATCTGGTCCCAGTAACAACCCAGTGTAAGAATATCCTTACCGTATGATTATTCTGGAGCTAACATAGCTTAAAATATAGCTACAAGAATCACTTGTCAAGGATTGCATTCACCCAATTGTTTCACCTTAGGGAACTCTTGTGTCGTTCATAAGGAAGAAAGATGGTATTTTACAACTATGCATTAACTATAGGAAACTGAAAAAAATTAACTTTTGAAAATAATTGTTGCCTAGAATTGATGGTCTTACTATGTTTTCAAAGATTGACTTATGATCAGGATATAACCAAATAAGGATAAAAGTGGAAGACATAAATAATAAAAAAATTCAAGACCCGTTATGGTCATTATGAATTTGAGGTTCTATCATTCGAGCTCACTAATGCCCCAACAACATTTATGAGCCTGATGAATGGTATTTTCCATCCTTACTTGGACAAGTTCGTTCTGATTTTTATTGATGATATTCTTATTTACTCGAAAAATTTGGAAGAACACAAAGAACATCTTTGGATAGTGTTGCAAACCTTAAGAGAAAATCAACTTTACACTAAATTCAATAAATGTGATGTTTATAAAGATCAAATTCAATATTGGGGACACATTATGTCTTCTGAGGGTCTACCTGTGGACCCTGAGAAAATTAAAACCATCATGGAATGGATTGTTCCCTAAAACATTGCAGATATTTTGTCTTTTATGGGTTTTTTTGGGAATTATTGTTGCTTTATAGAAGGATGTTTTACAATTGCATACCCTATAGTTTCCTTTAAAAAAAGGAACAACATTCAAGTGGACAACACAATGCCAAGACGACTTTAAGTAGCTGAAGCATTTATTAACAAATGCATCTATGCTAAAAATTGCAGACCCGTAAAAAGTGTTTACTATCTACATAAGTGCTTGCCAAGAGTGTGTTGGAGGAGTTTTAATGCAGGAAGGAAAGGTAATAGCTCATGAATCTTGTAATTTGAAGAAACATGAACAAAGATATTCTTGTTATGATCTATAGTTAAATGAAATAGTACACACTCTAAAGGTTTGGCAGCATTACTTTCTAGCGAAAATATTTCTCCTGATGAAAGATCATATTAGTGTGATCAAATTCTTTATGAAACCTACCGTAAATGTATGCCAAGCGAGGTGGATCTCTTTCCTAACTAAATTTGACTTTGACATTAGACATGTTAAAGGAAAATAAAACTGTCTGTTTGATGCGTTAAGTAGGAAGCTACATTACGTATATGAAATTTCCTATAGTCAAGTGGAATTTGAATTTTCTAAGAAAGTTAAATAAGTTTCTGTAAAGGACGCAAAATACAAGTTTTTTGTGGCAGCAAAACAAAGAAGCAGAAAATTCAGGAAAACAATTTGAATTTGGTATAAATAGTAATAATTTGTTAACCTTTAGAGGAAGAATATATGTTCCCAATCAGCAGTCAATTAACAATTTTATATTGGATGAATTTCACGAATCCCTTATGCTCCCCACCCTCAATGTCAGAAATTATTTTCTGCGATTAAAACGGCTTATTTTTTACTCGGTATGAGGAAGTATACTATTGATTCAGCCAAATGCTTGGAATGTCAACAATTCAAGGCTGAACACCAGCATTGTGTCAATCTACTCCACCCTCTGCCCATACTTGAATGGATATGGGATATGATTATGCTAGATTTTATAACTGAGTCACCTAGATCAAAGAGGGAAAATGACTCTATCATGATAGTAGTGGATAAATTTAGTAAGGAAACCGATTTCATACGTGTCAAATACACATACCAAACTGCCCAAAGTATGGATATATTTATGAAGGAAATATTATGATTGCATGGGATACCGAGAGTTATAATTTATGATAGGGATGTGAAGTTTACATCTACGTTTTGGAAAGCTATCTTCACTACGTTGGGTACTCAGATCCAATTTAGCATTGTGTAGCATCCGCAAACAAATGGGTAGACTGAACTGGTGAATCAAGTACTTGAGGATATTCGAGGAATGTATGTGATGCAACAGCCAGCCAAATGGGATAAATACCTTCATTTAGTGGAATTTTCATATAATAACAGCTATCATGAATCATTAAAATTGAGTCCTTTTGAAGTGCTATATGGGAAAAGATGTATAACACATATTAGTTGGAGCATTCCAAAAGACAACCTAATACTAGGACCTCACATGTTGATAGAAATGGAGCATGCAGTAAAGAAGGTGTGACAAAATTTAAAGGTTGTGCAAGATAGGTAGAAACCTTATGCGGATAAAAGGATGACCTACAAAGAGTTCCACATTGATGATCATGTCTATGTAAGGCTTAAAGCAAAGAGGAGTACTCTCAAATGGGGAAGTTGTGCAAAACTAACACCATAATATTGTGGACCCTTCCATATATTGGAAAGAGTAGGACTTTTGGCATACCAACTAGCATTACCAAGCCACATACGGATCCATAATGTCTTTCATGTTTCCTTGTTAAAGATATATCTATTTTATTATATATTATATATATATTATATTTTATGACTTCTAGACATATCATAAGTTGGAAAAATGTACACGTAAATGTATGTTGAATTATATAAATATATGTTTTAATCCAATAAATCAATAGACTAAATAAAGCGTCATGTTTGTGAAACAGGTCAAACCGAATGGAGAGTTTCTGGTATAACCTCTGTGTATTCTCAATCGGATAGAAACGATGTTGTAGAGGTGATCCATCACCCAAGTTAAAGTGTAGTGGATGAAATTTAGCCTAGAGGAGGCCACTTGGGAAGATGAAAGCATTATGCAACAAGTGTATCATAATCTATTATGAGAACAAGAATGAACATTGAGGATGGTGTTCCACTCAAGCAGGTGAAAATGTAACATCCCTGGTTATTATTGTAAATATTTTTCATTTACAGCCATTTACTTTCACGATATAAGACTTAAGTAAGTAAATTCTTAGTGGAAAAACCTAAGTGGAACTTTAACATTCAAGAAGTTATTTTATTATGAAATAAATAAAAGATTTTAGTGAATCTTGGAAACTCATGGAAAGGTCCAAAAATAAATTGTTGAACTTCTAGACAATTAGTGATAGTTATGATCCTCTCATCACTTGGAGATTAAGAGATATCAGTGGGAAAAAGAAGGGATTGGCTAGAACAAGGCTAATAGCACGTTGAGAGAGAAGAAGTAAATGAGGTAGGATGTTTCTTTAGGATCATTTCTTGAGTTGGACCAGAGTTAGTGGAAATCTCCATGACATAATTAAGTTTGTAAGTTCTAGGCTGGACTCGGTCTTGATGCGTGAGAATTGACCTCATCGAGTCACTATTATTTTGATTGTTCTGGAAACAAGAATCTTGATGGGAGAAGCAAACACAATTATTGTTCTCGTTGGAAGGGTGGTGTGACCTTTCATAGTTGGGCTTGTTCGATAAACTCAGCATAATTAATATAATTGTGACTTTCATTTTACAGAACTTATGAAATTATGTGAACTTGTGGAATTCTGTGACCTTATGAAATTTTGTGAAACTTATGAAATTATGTGCTTTTCGTTTAGAAGTAGAAGTTTCCTAAAAGAAGTACTTTTGAAATTGGTTTGAGAGGTTTCTTATTCCTTTGGAAGGAAGAAAAATAATCTATGTTTCGATTGAGTATGAAATATATTAAATGAGCAATTGATTTGAGACTTTCTCAGGATACGTTGTTTTTTCCGTTGAAAAAATGAAGGATTATTTGGAACCCTACAAAGGGACAATTGTAACATTGTAGGAAAAAGAGAAAAGAGTTAACTTATGTATCTGTAACTAGTGGATAGAGGTTGTGTGAGTTAAAAATCTTCCTAAGAACCGTAGTAGATTCCAATTCCACAAGACAAGAATAAGGAGATAAGGTTGGGCTTCTAGTTGACCTCCGTGTTGTATAACCCGGATCAGTTTAGAACCTATTTGATGTTGGGGAAAATACCCTATGGGCAGAGGCAAGACACAAAAGAAAGAATGATAGAGAGTTCTAATTCTATGATGGCCACCTAACGGGTATGGTCAACAATGACAACAAAAAGATATAATAAAAACCACACTGACCTTAAGCAACAAATCATAAAAACTCTAGTGTTGTGAGAAGGTTAAAGCTATGTATATTCTTCAAAAAATCAGGGAAAGGAGAAGTTTATAATTTCAAATTACACTGGTAATTATATGTTACCACGTCAAACCTTTATGTTTAATTTAAACAAAATTCATAAGAGATCAACCCATAACAAGTGAACAAGTTATATTGCACTAGAAAAGGAAATGTAAAACAATATGTTTCAAAGGGAAATTATTGTATAGTGAGAATTATGAGAAACAGTGAGAACAGTCTCAATTCAAGCCAAATTCCTTTAAGTATTAATTATCTTGGGTACACCCTTACATAAAGTCCAACCACCTAGGATGCGAGGGAGCGTACAAGTATAAATGTTTATATATTTTGAACGTTAGAATGCGTCCACTGAATAAAAGGGGCATAACAATAATGAAACTTAAATTTAATATCTAAAAGGTAAGAAGCCCTCATCGCAAAATGCAATCAAAAACTGTCAATGAATAACTTCCTTTTATACCATTACAATACATTAACCTCTTCAGGGTATTTCACCGTGTCGAGAAACCCCCAAATTTTTGTCTCTAATGATATTTAATCTATATCAAGTGAAAGATACATTACTCTATGATCAAAACCCTCCTGTAGAGGAGACAAAAGAAACCAACCTCAAGAACAAGCATCGGAATGAGAATAGGCTATGCTAGCCGTGAGCTCCAGGCCAAATCCAAATTTACAAGGGAGTGGAGACGAAGCGAACCTACAAATCATCATGAAAGAAAATATAAAGATTATATTCCCGTGAAAATAGGGCATGAAACAACCAAAATATGAACCTCAGAGCTGTCAGAGTTACTTACCTTTGGGGGGAAACATAGTTCCTGGAAGTTGACTCTCGAAACCCTAAGAATTGAACTCCATTAGCAAGCTAAGATGAAGCACAATACATCAAGGAAACTCAAAATAAGACTGGAATCTTTAGGTTACCTAGTGGCTGAATAGCTCTTACCCACGCCAACCATGAAGAAACTGGAACAAACCCTAATACACATGTGACAGTCAGGAAATTATCAGCGAAGAAATAGAATATGCAGTTCTATAAAATTGGGAGAACTAAGAAAGAGAGTTTTAATCCTGCATATTTATCGAAGAAGAATGAACCCTAGCACTACCGGAGTTGAGTTGCAGAGCAGAAAACCAACACAGACATGACGGAATGGCTGAGAGCACGAGATAGGTAGCTAGTAACTACCCAAGAAAGTAATTCTCCTATCTACATTGTTGGATGAGGCGTCGATAAGTATACGATCATCATCAACACAAATGTCATTTAAAAATACACCATCAGGTCAAATATGAGTATGTATTGGTAGTCGAGAAAGTTTGATGCATATAACCTAGGCTAATGAACGAGTCTTCATTTTAAGCCTTAGTTGGGTGGAAGTAAAATAGGAATGACAACCATTATATAAGCATTACCCATATTCCGCCTATCCAACATATGAATACTCATCCATAAGAGCGGGGAGTAGGATAAGTCAACCATTTTTTTAGAGATAAATAATTCACCTGGCTTAATGTGTTATAATTAAAATATCCATGTTGTATTACAGCATTATCTAGTTGGTTAATATTCATATGAATGTCTTAATAATTATTAGTTTTTATCAAGAATTTTTTTGCAAGTGTAAGTACATGTTACAATAATTGATTATAATTTTTTTAATTTTAGGAGAGTTATTTTAATATATATTAAATTTTTGAGCTCTAAGGGTTCGCTGAAGTGGTTGAGTTCTTGTTGTTAAGTACCTGGTGTATCGGGAGGTCATAGGGTCAATTCTCCTAGACGTCCTCCGGGTTAGGCCATTCTAGTCCGGCCAACGAGTTATAAAAGAAAAAGATTCCCTTAGGAGTTGATCTCCCTAGATTTTTGA
>APFE030071056.1:100299-112240 GCA_000404065.3 Pinus taeda | reverse complement strand
AGAGGATCCTTCATCCACCATACATCGATAGACATTTGTGGAATTCACTCTGACCTTTATTTGGAAAGGTGCAGCGGAAGGAAGACGAGGCTCGACAAGACTATCCCAATCAAAGGAAACACTCTTGGAACTTGGAGGGGGAACATTCAAAGAAAATGGAATGCCCCCTATACTAGAAGACTCTGTACTAGAAATTAAGCAGACTCTTTTGTAGGCGCTTCACCCCCCAAAAGAGGAGTGTAATCGGCCAGTGATTGCACTGGCTCAGCCACATGATCAACCAATGGTTGATGGGATTGACGAGAAACCATATCAGATGTAGGAGTAGAAGAAATTTCAGACTCGGACCATACCCTTTGAACCTCTGGAATACCAGGGCATAAATGAGTAAGATGGTCTCCCTTGCATATCTTACAAGGGAACTTAGGTTTAAAACTTCTACTTCCAGGTTTCTTATCAACCTCCATTCCGCCAACATGACTCAGAGTGGTTTGCGGAGAGTCCTGAACATGACTTGCAGAGGTCGGTGACTCTTTGCCAGTATGACTCGCAGTGACTAGGCTTATGCCCCCAGCATGACTAGTAGCAGCTGAAGGTCCATCTCCAACATGACTGGCAGAGGTTGAGGATGAAGTGCTAGTGTGACTTGCAGTGACTAGACTTGTGCCCCCAGCATGACTAGCAGCGGCTTAGGTTCCATCTCCAACATGGCTAGCAGAGATTGAAGACTCATCTTCAACATGACTAGTAGCAGTTGAAGATGAGGGGATAGAATTATTCTTCTTCTTTGACTTCCTCTTTCTCCTCTTTTTAGATTTCTTGTTACAAGAAGGATGAGACGAAGGAACCCCAGATTTCTCTTTGAAAGAAGATGAGCAATTAGCACCCAAGTGATGCCCTTGAAATAAAGCATTCAACTGAGAGGCTTCAAGAGCATTCGGAATATTCGGAGCGGACCACAGCCATACAGGCAGTCCAACATTCAACCCAGGAATATTCAAAGTGGCCATCAAGGGAGTACCAACATTTCCAAGGAAAGGAAAAGCACAAGGATCACCTTTTGGAAGGGTACCTTGGTTGGTTTCCATAGGAATATTGGCCATATCTAACTGATTCTCAAACCCTTCCCTTACGGGAATGTAGAAATGACTTTTCAAGGAATATAAACACACAATCAAGACCTTTTTCTCTTGAGGAGGCAACTCCACAACTTCCGAAGAAACAACCAAAAGTCTTTCAAGATCGGTAGAGTGGTAAGCCAGTCACTTAGAGCACAAAGTCCCAACGTGACTGGGCAAAAATACCTAAAGCCAACTAGATACAACGAGCAAAGAGCACTCACTAGAAAGTCCCTAAAAGATATCAGCCAGTCAAACAACTTCCAAGTATTTCCGCTCTGGGTGATGAGGATCGGACACCAAAATACAAGAAAGTGGAGTAAGGGGCCTTTCGAAGATAGTCTGGGATAATGACGGCCCAGTCCTATCTGCGAAGGTATCAGACGAAGTTACGCTGACCTCCTAACAACAGCCTGCATCGGTGCAAGCCCCCAAGCTTCGCAAGGGTGCCCTCCAGTAGTACCGTTGAGAGTGATGCAATGTCGACCTCAGGTGCCACGGGATTCCCCTCTGCAGCCACCTATGTAGTTTCCTAGGAGTGGAAACTAAGGACACCAACTCGTCACAGAAGCCAGGCGGAACGGTCTTGAGGTAAGTTTGGACAAGTAGGAGAAGGGGTATCTCTCTTCCCTGTCTTCACAGACCCTCGCGCTTAACTCCCAGTTCCGGAGCTTTCCTAGTCTTCCTAACGCTATTGGATTTTCTCTCTTTAACCAGGCTCCTATGTTTTGATGTTTAATATGGACTTGGAGAGTTAACTCTCCACTCGCCTATTCCAAGGCCCTAAAATCCTAAAACTTGTTTGTGTATTTAACTTAAAAGAAAAAGTTCTAGTGAATTTTAGTTAGCGCTTGATTTTAAGGGCTGTTCTTTAAGTCAAGGGAGGATGGAAGTGAAACTTGATGATGTGTGTATGACTCAACCAAAAATCAAAGAAAAAGTAACTACACGAATGCAATCATTCTTCTTTTGATGAAAAGAGTACTCTACATGGGTTATAGGAAACACTTAGAAAGCAAAAACTTTTTCTTTTCTTTTCTTGCAACACACTTCACACACGCAAAAACCAAAATAATTTCTAATGCTTTAACGATGCAAACTAATGCAAAGTATAGTGAATATGCAAGAATTCAAGATTTTGCTAAAAACAAGAAATGAAAGTTGCTTTGTTTATCAAATTTTCTTTTTGCCACTTACAATATTTAGATGGAATCTAAGATACTACAATTCGTCTAAATACTAAAACCAAAACTCAAGATAACAAAAAAAACACTTTCATTCAGCAAAAGGGAACTAAATGAAAAGCAAATTCAAGATAGCAAAACTAAAACTTTTCAAAAAGTTCACTTGAAAGTAGCAACAAAAGGGTCTTTTTGAAAATGCTCTCAACAAAAACCGACACTTCGCGATTGAAACAACAAGCAAGAAACACCTTTTGCAAGTTGACACCCAACAAAGAATGAAAACTTAACAAAAAACAAATGTGCTCAAAAAGGCTTTTGGACAATCGAAGGTAACAAGGAAAGCTTTGGTAACACAGACCAAAAAAGATCAAAAAGACAGTTTCAAGAAAGTATCAAAATGACAACTTTGATGAAACAAAGAAGTAAATGGTCATAAAGATCGATTTCGTTAAGCAAACAAAAAAGTCACCAAGAAGAAAAGTTGAACACAAAGATTGATAACAATCTTTCTGCTCTGATCACTCAGAGCAGCCAAGATCCCAATAACGAAATCTTGCGTGTTTTTAGCAAAATGATGATGACACTTGCAAACACAAACCAAGACCAAAATTCCTTATAATTAGAGAGAAATCGGAGTAAGGATGCTCGCTGTAAAATAGAGAACTGATACTAACAAAGATGACTGTTCAAAACTGACTGAAAGTACCAGACACACTCTAGAGACAAAAAGATTTATAAATCCTTAAAGTTGTCAAGTATACGTGACTGTATTCAGTGCAGAGTATGTGTATACGCGACTATTTCTGAGGAAACCTACGTATATGCGGGTTCACTTCAGACAACAAGCGTTTATACGCTTTTTGGAGGGGAAAGCAAGAGATTGTACAGAGAAGCATAGCTAGCCTACATCATCAGTGATGAGAAGAATCCTTCTAATCATCCCATTTATGCTGTGGACACTGATTTTGAGCATGTATTCTCCAAATGAAAGAGTCCCAGAAGGCCTCATTACAGCTCAAGAAACCAATAGTCCAGGACAAGGGAGAGCAAGGAACACAGGTTTGGGAGATGTTCTTTGATGGAGCATGTTCAAGGGAAACTGTAGGAGCAGGGGTGGTGCTGATATCTCTAGAACAAGAAAGCACACATCTATCTTTTAAGCTGGCTTTCCAAGTCACCAACAATATACCAGAGTATGAGGCTCTGATATTGGGCCTTAACGCAGCTAAAGATAGAGGAATCAGGAACATAAAGGTGTTTGGAGATGCTGATCTTATCATTAAACAAGTGAACAAAACTTTTCAAGCAAAGCACCCAAGGCTGAAAGCATATAGAGATGAAGTATGGAGACTTAAAGATTTTTTTGATAGTTTCTGTATCTCATATATCCCTAGAGTCAAAAATCAGCTCGTTGATACCCTTACTGTATCTTCTAGCATGTTTATCCCTCCCATGCCTCCCAGACTAGTTTATGAAGTTCAGATGAAATATAGACCATCCTTGCCTAATAATGTCCAGCATTGGAATGTCTTTGAAGATGATGATGAAGTGAATAGGTTTCTGAAAGTCATTGATGAATTCTCTGAAATCAAAATTGACCAAGAGAATGAATCCTTGGAAGAAAGTCCCCAGTCCCATCTTAGAAGCCAAATTGGCAAAAATAACATTGTCCAACTACCCAACAATCATATACCTAAAGGACTAGTGCCTCCAGAAAAGTTGTTTGACCAAAATGATATCCCTTATAAGGCTGCCCAAAAAGAAGACCAATTTGCAATGTGTAGGCATAATATAGGGAGTCTAGATCATCCAAGATATATAAATTTGTCCACCCATCTATCTGTTGCCCAATGTTTTGAGTACTACAATTTAATGAAGCAATTTGCTATTTTTTTTTGCTTGGGAATATAGTGACCTGAAAACTTATGACAAAAAGATCATCGAGCATAAAATTCCCTTAGAGAAAGACACCATCCCTGTCAAGTAGAAACTGAGGCCCATAAATCCTTTGCTCCTTCCTATGATTGAAAAAGAATCAAGAAATTATTGGCTGCCCAAATCATAGTCCCTCTCAGATATTCAAAATGGGTAGCCCATTTGGTAGTGGTAAGGAAGAAAAGTGGAGAAATCAAGCTCTGCGTTGATTTCAAAAACTTAAATAAATGCACTAAGAAAGACAATTATCCTCTACCCAAGATGGAGCATTTGCTACAAAAAGTCTCAGGAGCCAAAGTGATGCCTTTCCTGGATGGATTTTCAAGGTATAACTAGGTTGTTGTGCATCCAGATGACCAAGAGAAGACCTCATTCACCACTCCTTGGGGCACTTTTATGTATTCCAAGATGCCTTCTGGGTTGATGAATGCTGGAGCCACCTTTTAGAGAGCTATGGATATAGCATTTGTGGGAGAGAAGGATGAATTTGTCCTTGTCTACCTTGTTGATATAACAGTATACTCCAATAGCCATCAAGACCATTTGCAACATTTGAAGAAAGTGTTCCTGAAGTGCAGAAAGTTTTGGATTTCAGTCAATCCTAAAAAGTCACAGTTTGCTTTAGAAGAAGGCAAGTTGTTAGGACACATGGTTTCTGCTGCAGGTGCCAAAATCGACCCAGAAAGAGTATGAGAAATACATATCTTGTCTGTCTCGAGATGAAAGAAGGACATCCAACCCTTTCTGGGCAAGATAAATTTTGTAAGGAGGTTTATTCCTAATTTTGCAGAACTTGTAAAACACATTACCTCCATATTGAAAAAGGGCTCAGAGATCAAATGGACTAATGCAGCAAGAAGATACTTTGAATCCATTAAGAAAGCTATCATGGAAGCTCCTACCTTAATCAGCCCAGATTACAGCAACGAGTTCTATATATTTTTGTCTGCCTTTGATGAAACCCTTGTAGCAATTTTGATGCAAGCAGATGAGGAAGGTTCAGAGCATCCAGTGGAATTTTTCAGCAAAAGCTTAATGGATACTGAGCTGAGGTATGATACCATTGATAAACAAGCGTATGCCCTTACCAAATCCTTGAAATCTTTCAGAATTTACATTCTGCATTCCTCCATTAAAGCAAGAAAACGCACTTGGAAGCTCCATCAGGCAACTAAATGCGGTTGGTGGTCAATTATGACCCTCCATACCTAGAATGGCCAAGTGCCTTTGTATTGAAACTCTATATATACCCAGAAACAAGATGTAATCAGGGTTGATGGTTAATGTTTTGGTGTAAGGTCCAACTTCTAGAGACTATAACTATTTTGATACTTGCAGCATCTCGTCTTCATTTTCAGCTAATACAAGCTTCTTTTGTTGTTAATTGCTCACTTTCCATTTATTCTCTCTTCCAATATGTGCCTGATATGTTGTATTCTTGAACTCTTGATGTTTAGCATTAGAGTAGCTGTCATCCTATCTCTGTGTTAAAGTCTTGTATGTATCATTGAATGAGTTATTTAGGTTTATCTTCCTCTAGTGCCAGAGAGCTATCATCCTGTTTGTACACTAAGAGATTAGATTAGCAGACTTCTTTACTTGTTGCAGCTAGCCCTCACATGGTCTTGTGCATCTGCTGGTGTGATCAGTATTCTCCATATCCACCCAATCTTTATCTGTGAGTAGTTGGTGGTCTAAAGCCTTGTAGTCTGGGGGTGTTCACGCATGTATAGATTCAAGAAAAGTAGAAGTGGTTATCTAGCTTGGACAAGCATCATTCCTTCCATTCATCCATTTGCAACAATAAGTTGAATTTCTATGTTCCTAGGCATCTCCGAGCTACAACCTAGGAGATTTTCTTGGGGTGATAACACTACTTGCACCCTATATGCGGGCATTCTATCCATCATTAGCTCATAATTATGGAAATTACTCTCATCACGACCCACTGATTGACATAATTTGCAGAAGAATTGTCGTGGTGTCTGTACAAATTTTTGCAGCAAATGGAAATTGTTTGTCACATGTTTTCCCACTACCTGAAAAATAGCACACCATAGCACACACCCTGTAATTCACCCTACCTGAGATTCTATCCTCAGAGGTATTAGTCCCCCTGCTGCAACATAATTCATGAAGACTGGATAGTGATCTTTGTCATGCCCCTAACTTTTTCACTTCAAGCATCAAACTTCTTAGTGCAACTCTAGCTGAGTCGTTCTATCTTTCTTTAGAATATGAATGAAACTGTGCGTGAATCTATTGAACTACTAAATTAGCATCTTGCATTGGTGTCACATGCAACCTCATTGCAATCTCTAGGGCTTCTACCTAGGTCCCAATATTTTGTTGTGACAAAGCAACCCTCAGATGAGGCAGGAGTGAAGCCACAAACCATTCACGATGCTCCCCATCTACAAGATTCATGTTGGCTTCAAGGATTGTGCACTTCAACCTCTGATCCAAATCCCAAGGTGTATCTCCAGGCTTCATCATGATCTCCTTGAATCCCACAATTTACTAAGCATTAGATTTGGGCCTCTTGAATTCCTTATTTAGCATGGTATGAATATCTGCTAATGCAACTATTAGATTATCAGTGCAGTACTTAATGTACCAACTTAGTGCACATTCCTGCAAAGTAATAACCAACATTTCTTTCTTCATTTGATCATCTTTAATACTCTGAGCTTCATATATAGCCTTTGTGATGAACCAAAATTGGTCTAGGTCCTTGGTTCCCAACCCCTTGGATGGTGGTAGAGGTGGCAGTGGTGTGGGTGAAGGCGTATGTGGTGGAGGTGAAGATAGAGGTGGTGTGAGTGGATGGGGTATTCATGAGAACCCTTGTCTTATCAGTTGAACATTGCTCTACAGAGAAGCCTGTGTTGCTTCCTCATCATCACTCAGAGGAGGTCAAATCAACGGGCTATATTCTGGGCTTGCTTTCCCTCTATCTCTGAAGATCTTTCCACTTCACGTAGATCCAAACATTAAGGTTGCTGCATAACCTGATTTTCACACAAGGGCATCTTAATCCAAGTATTTAAAGACCTTAAATACTTACCTCGTGGTCCCTTGAAGAAGTGGCACTCTTCTTTGCTGTAACTGACTGAAGTATTGACCGTGAACTCTGTCACGAATCCTCCTATGATACGATCAAGCTAATGATCAACAACATGTGTGATCTTACCTTCATAGACTTCTAATATCCACACTAACTCTAGAGTCCAGACTATTGGACCATCAAGCATCCACCTTCCTTGACCGTCTGCCAATTTCACTATCCACTCGTATAATTCGATCGAGAAGGAACAGAAGAATATTTTATGTATCTTCGTGTATAGATATCTATCCAACCATTGTTCTTTTTTCAATCGTGGATTCATGTTCCCTTGCGCCATGAATTCATGGATGTTTCTATCCAACTAGTCTTCGATCTCTTTCTTAGTTGGATTCCAATGATACGACATCACACATTTCTTTATGCAGATGTTGGTCCTGGCAATGGAACCATTTGTTGGCTTGATGGGCCCTAACCTAGGTTTAGTGTTAATTAGCCAAGCAAATCCCTACACTACTAGCCCTTTCAGCATTGATCCACAGAGCGCGGACTAAAGTCTCACTCGAAGAAGTAAGGGGGGATGCAGGAACAAAGTTTCCACACCCAGATATTGTGGTGATGTCGTTTTATGCCCTAACCCTTCCTTCATGCAAGTTGATAATCCTTTTATTGATTATTGATATACTTCTCTTATCCATCCTTTAGACCTTCATGAAGGTCTATGATCATCCTTCGCACGCCCTAGATAGGCAGATCAGATACTTACATGCCTCTATAATTATCCTTACTTCTGTTTTTACCCAGATTATCTTAAGTATTGAATAACTTCAACATGTACTAAGATAATATTAGCATAAATAGATATTCTTACTCGCGTTCATATAACAAAGCAAAGCATACAGATTCACACATTAATACAGCATTAAAACATAAACCCATTATTCATCATAACATAATCATATGCATTTATAACATAAGTAAAGTATATCATACACAGATAATTAAAGAATAATTATCTTTATTTATGCTTTAGATATTCATTATAGACTCTGATTTCCCTACACACAGAGCTGCAGGGGTCCATGCACTCAACTGTGAACTTCTACCCTAGGCCTCTGCACACACGGCTGCAGATCCTCTTTCCTACGCTAAGACTCTTTGCTCTTAGCTCTCACAAACCCATTACATTCATCAATCACTCAAACATATCAATATTGAATTGAACTGCCTTAAACTCTTCTAATACTTCCCTTTTTATAAAATCCCATGGTCCGCAGACAATGGGTGGATCTCTTAAAGCCAACAAAAGTTACATAAACTAAGGGCGGAAACTCTTGATGACTCTTTACATATTCGCACTCCATGGCCACAAAATGTGGAGACTTTACACTTGTTATAGAAAATCTTGGGCTTTCTGCCCCAAAACTTGGGCTTTTAACCCCGAAATTGACCCTAGGGGACCCGTTCCCAACACCACCCATAAGAATATAAAGGTATATCAGATGGATGTGAAGTCTCCATTTCTCAATGGATATTTGGAAGAATTTGTTTACAGTGAGAAGCTAGAAGGATTTATACTCACCTTAGATGAAGGGTTTGTATGCAAAATGAACAAGGTGATGTATGGACTAAAACAAGCTCCCAAAGCTTGGTACAAAAGTCTAAATAAATACCTTCAAAAACAAGGATTTAGGAAAGCTACAATTGATAGTAACTTATATGGAAAGTCTAAAGGTGACCATCTACTAATAGTAGTTGTGTATGTGGATGATATAATATTTTGCAGCAATATGGAACAATTTGGGCATCAATTCGCAAAATTTATGCAAATAGAATTTGAAATGTGCATGATAGAAGAGTTGTCCTTCTTTTGTTTACAAAATTCTTAGTCTCCATAAGGAGTGTTTATATCCCAATCTAAATATATCAAGGAAACTCTAAAAAAAATTCAGATGGAAGATTTGAAACCAGTGAGCACACCTATGACTATAGGTTGTAAGTTGTGCAACTAAGATGGAACATAGTTGGTAAATCAAACTGAATACAAATCAATGATAGCGATTTTATTGTACTTAACATCTTCAAGGCCATACATCTTGCAAACAGTGGGGCTCGTGGCCAGAATTTAGGCTTTCCCACACGAGAGTCATGTTGTTGTTGTCAAGAGGATCTTCAAATATCTTAAAGGAACAATAGAGTATGGGCTGTGGTATGCTAAGAGCGAAGAATTCAAGCTGAAGGCCTACATGGATGCAGATTAGGTTGGAAGCCTTGATGATAGGAAGAGTATTTCTAGTGCAAATTTGTTTCTAGGAAAATTTTTGGTGTCATGGGTTAGCAAGAAACAAGCCTCCATTTCTTTGTCGACTACTCAAGCAAAGTATATTGTTGATGCTACTTGTTGTACATAGATTCTATGGATGAAGCAAACTTTAAAATATATTCAGGTAGATTTGATTGATCCCATTCCAATAATTTGTGACAACACAAGTTCCATTAGCATCTCCAAAAATCCATCATGCATTCAAAGACTAAGCATATTCCTATCAAGTTCCATTTCTTGATGGAACATGTGGCAACTAACACTGTCATAATTTAATATGTGGCCACTAAAGAGAAACTTACAAATATCTTTACCAAGCCACAATCAAGAAAACCATTTGAATATCTCAGGAAGTAAATAGGATTTGTGGCTCCTTCCTCCAAATGAATTCATTTTGGTAGTTGGTGGAAGATACTTAGGATGTGGAACTCATCAGAGACCAGGTTGCAATGGTTCAACGGGGGTATTCAAGAAGTATTGTTTGCCACTAATGTGAAAGGGGGAGAATCTTGGCATCAGATTAGATCATGCCTAGCCTGAGGGGGAGCTTATGGTGTTGCCATCAATGCCAAAGCGGGAGATTCTTGGAAAATTGGTGGTGTATGGGTGGTTTTGTTAGTGTTGGAATTGATGTGAAAAAGGGTTAGTATGATGATTGGGTGTTCGGGAGGAATCCCATGCTTGTTGAAGTGCTTTGTAGAAAATAATCATAGTAGTAGGCTTACTGAAAAATCCATAAAATGATGACTATAGTGATGGACTAGATGGAACTCCATGGTAGTTGCAGGCTTTATGTAGAGAATCATCATAGTAGTAGGCTTACTGGAGACACCATAAAATGATGACTATGGTGGTTGGGAGTTCAACATTCCAAGCACAAGAAGAAGAGTCAAGGAGAAAAGTGTGGAAAAACTTTTTCAGCCATATCAAAGGCAGAAAATGGAATAAAAGCTGACATTCGACCCTATCCAATGAAAAGTTCTCTATAAGAGCTTTCCAATGATGTGTAGAAGTCCAAAAATGGATTCCTAGATCAAAATATATGGTCTGCCAAAGTCTAGGGATTTGAAGCCTTAAGAACGATGAAATATCGGAGCTGGCAGCATATCGGATATTGGGATATCAGAGCAGGCAGCATATCATACATCAAAACCCTAGAGATCAACACATTGGAGCATTGGAACATCGAGATATCGACATATTGGATATTTGAATATCATAGATTTTTAAGAGAGGAACCTTTACAAGTTACGATATCCGATAATGGCAATAGTACTAAAAAGTGTTGAGAAGTGCCAAAGAAAATTAATGAAGGATCCTGTTGCAAAACCAAGATTTGACAAGCACTCTTCTCCCTCCTCTGGTAAGACACATAGCAGCATAAGATTGGCTCTGAGAAGCTACAATGGCATCTCACATCAACATGAAATGGTAGTACGATAGGACACGTGGCATGAAGATTCAACCTTATTGGGTGGCCTAATGGGCCAAATTTGGATGATGCGTGTCACCAATAAGGAGTCCTAACATGGAGTAATGACATCATATCATAGGTTGTCATATCATATGATTAAGAGCTCATAACTTCAGTGAAAATGGTTTTTGGAAAAGTTATGATGGAAGGGGCTTCCAATGTTGGGTTGAAAATTAGCCATGAGTTCAAAGAACCAAGGGCACAAAGTAGTTAACAAAGAAATTTTGTCCCTTAGTAGGAGCCTAAAGGCCTTAACACCTAATTGATATGCCATCGGTCAATGGTCTAGTCATATGAGAAGGGAAATTCTCAAGTAGCTAAGCGCCAAAGGAGCTAAGAATAACGAGACTGAGAAATATCTTAACATTTCAATTGTGAAAGTTATGATACTAAGGAGCTCTGATATAGTGCTAATCCCTAGTAACAACTTTTTATACTATGAGAAAGAAGCTACCAAATGAGCTGAAGGAAAAGGGAGCCAAGGATATGTTGGGTTGTGTTATATTCTTTCCACCACTAGCCCACGTAGTTAACTGGGAGGTTAGAAGGGGGGCAGAGCCCCCCCTTTGTTGCGCCGATTGCATAGCGAGGGGAGTCACAGGGGGTTTGAGGGGTGCAGGTGACCCCACTCTATGGGGTTCAGGGCAGCGCCATGAAAAATTTTGGTTTTGGACCCTATGTTAGGTTGGGCGGACCTACCTATGGTTTTCTGCATGATTTTCACACATTGTTTTGGACGTGATGGTTTTCGGTCCATGGTTTTGGACGCGATGGTTTTCAGTCCATGGTATTGGATGCTTCGGCATGTATAAATATGTATTGTAACATTGAAAGGAATATAAT
>APFE030071056.1:69060-98771 GCA_000404065.3 Pinus taeda | reverse complement strand
AGTTGCAAGGTAGCACTGTTGTTGATGGGTGCAACAGTTCTGTGGTTCCTGAAAGTGGAGCGGAAAATCTAGTGGTCTTTGGAGAGAAGACCATGATGTGGCATCAAAGGCTTAGACATATTGGAGAGAAGGGCCTTCAAATACTTCATGGTAAAGGTATGGTAGAAGGTATGAGTAATAGCTCTCTGGATTTTGATTTCTATGAAAATTGTGTATATGGAAAGAATAATCAGGTGAGTTTCCCCACTGGTCATAAGAGAGCGAAACAAATATTAGAGCTTGTGCACAGAGATGTGTTTGGAACTGTGAAGGTTCCATCACTGGGTAAGTCTGTGTACTATGCATCATTTACAGATGACTTCTCAAGGAATACATGGATATATTTCCTTAAGAAGAAATCTAAAGTATATGACAGGTTTAAAGAATTTAAGGCTTTGGTGGAAAACCAGATAGAGAAGAAGATAAAGGTGTTGAGGACAGATAACAGTGAAGAGTTTTGCAATAAGGAATTTGAAGAATTTTGTAAGAAGTGTGGAATAGCATGATAGAAGACTACTCCATATACACCTTAGCAAAATGGAGTTGCAGAAAGAATGAGCAAGATTTTGATGGAAGGGGTAAGAAGTATGCTTAGTGGTGTGAGGTTAGGACAGGAATTCTGGGTAGAGGC
This sequence comes from Pinus taeda, assembly GCA_000404065.3. Taxonomy (NCBI): domain Eukaryota; kingdom Viridiplantae; phylum Streptophyta; class Pinopsida; order Pinales; family Pinaceae; genus Pinus; species Pinus taeda. The sequence goes on along the minus strand of APFE030071056.1, from coordinate 98,101 downwards.
AGTGGAGACAGCATGTTACCTAGTCAATAGATCACTTTTATCATCGTTGGAGGATAAGACTCAATAAGAGGTATGGATTGGTAAGAAACCCTCTCTTACACATCTAAGGGTATTTGGATGTCATGCATATGTACATGTTCCAAAGGAAAAACGAACCAAGTTGGATAGTGAATCTGAAAAGTGCATCTTTATTGGGTATAAGGATGGTTTAAAGGGTTATAAGCATTGGAACGCAGTAACAAGGAAGGTTGTGTACAACCGAGATGTGGTGCTTAGAGAGGTGAAAGATGTTATTAAACATGAAGTCGAACCAAAGGAACCTAAGAAGATAGAGTTTGAGCTAAAGGAGCAAGAATCAGACTCTAAAGTAGAGGAGGAATCAGTAGATGAAGATCCACAAACTCCAGGTGTGAGAAGATCAGTTCGAGAAAGAAGGCAGCTAGAAAGGTATAGTTCATCTACTTTCTGTTCATATTTTGCTTTATCTATTACTGATGATGATCCTAGAATTGTGAAGGAAGCAGTAGATTCAAAGGATGGAAAACTCTGGAAAGAGGCCATGGTTGATGAAATGGCATCTTTACACAAAAATGAGACTCGGGATCTGGTGGAGTTGCCAGCTAGAAGGAAACCCATTGGCAGCAAATGGGTGTTCAAGAAGAAGACAAATGCAGAAGGAAAGGTGGAGAAATACAAAGCTCGGTTGGTAGCAAAAGGTTAGTCCCAAGTGCCGGGAATTGATTTTGGTGATATTTTTTCTCCTGTTGCCAAGGTAACTTCTATTAGATTACTTTTATCTGTTGCTGCTGCTTTTGATTTTGAGGTAGAACAGATGGATGTGAAGACAACATTTCTTCATGGGGATTTGCAAGAGGAAATCTACATGAAGCAACCTGAAGGCTTTGCGGTGAAGGGTAAGAAAGAACTAGTATGCAAGTTAAAGAAGTCTCTGTATGGGTTAAAACAGTCACCAAGGGTGTGGTATCAGAAATTTGATACATTTATACGGGGACTTGGCTTCACCAAAAGCAAAGTAGATCATTGTGTGTATTTTAAATTAATTGGTGACCGTGTTATTTATCTTGTCTTGTATGTGGATGATATTTTTCTGGTTGGAAATGACAAAGAAATTATCCAGGATTTAAAGACCAAATTGTCCTCCAAATTCGACATGAAAGATCTTGGTGTTGCAAACTATATTTTGGGCATGGAAATTAAAAGAGATCAGGCAAAGAGGAAGCTCTGGTTAAACCAGAGGAAGTATGTCAAGATAATACTGCAAAGGTTTAATATGCAGGATAGTAAACCGGTGAAGGTTCTTATTCCTGTAGGTGTGAAGTTATTAGCTGAACAATGTCCCAAGACACAAGAAGAGGAAGACGACATGTCCCGTGTTCCATATGCAAGTGCAGCTGGTAGCCTGATGTATGCAATGGTCTATACTAGACCAGACATTGCATAGGCAGTGGGAGTATTGAGCAGTTTTATGTCAAAATCAGGAAAGGAGCATTGGACAACAGTGAAACGGGTTTTCAGGGATTTGCGTGACACTAGTGATTATGGTTTGTGCTACCAAGGAAGACCAGGATTGGATAGAGTTTTGGATATCCATGGCTTTGTTGATACAGGTTGGGCTGGAGATCTGGATCGGAGAAGATCTACAAGTGGGTATGTGTTTAACCTATTTGGAGGTGTAGTCAACTGGATGAGTAAGAAACAATCTGTAGTGGCATTATCAACTACAGAGACAGAATACATGGCAACCACTCATGCAAGCAAGGAAGCAGTTTGATTGCAGAGATTGTGTTCAAGTATGGGGTCAGTACAGGGAGCTATAAGGATAGACTGTGACAGCCAAAGTGCAATTTTCTTGGCAAAGAACCTGGCTTATCATTCAAAGACAAAGCACATTGATGTTCAATATCACTTTGTGAGGGATATGATAGAAAACAAAAAGGTGTTGCTGGTAAAGGTGGACACTTTGATGAATACTGCAGATGCATTGACAAAATCTGTGAGCTCTAGAAGTTCTCTTGGTGTAGAGAAACTATGGGCGTTTCAGGGCTGGAAAAATGACTAAGCTCTCCTGTGGCCTCCTGTGGAAAGAAAACAACAAGTGGGAGATTGTTGGGCTGTGTTATATTCTTTCCACAACTAACCCATGTAGTGAACCGGGGAGTTAGAGGGGGGGCAGAGACCCCCCTTCGTTGCACCGATTGCACAGTGAGGAGTTTGAGGGGGGCGGGTAGCCCCCCTCTACGGGGTCCAGGGCAGCGCCCCGGGAAAAAAATATTTTGGACCCTATATTAGGTTGAGCGAACCTACCTATGGTTTTTCAGTCCATTGTTTTGGACGCGATGGTTTTTCGGTCCATGGTATTGGATGCTTCAACATGTATAAATATGTATTGTAACATTGAAAGGAACATAATGAAAAATCAAGCTGGTAGTCTCGGTTTTGGGATCCAGGGGAAAATCTCTGTACATATGTGTTTTATCTGTTATGCTCTCACATTGTTTATTTTCTTTGTTTTAGAATTCGTGTGCAGGTAATTTCTGTACAGGGTTAAAACCTACATAAATTAAGGAGATAGAATTGAGTTATATTTGAGTTGTAATTAGTTAACTCAATTTACTGAGTTAACTCCAGTTAAATTAGTTCCAAATTGTTTGAGGAACTAATGGTGAGTTAAAAATTAGTTGATGCATGCATGCACTCAACTAGTGCTACTCCAGTTAACTGAAGATTCCCTCATCATAAACTCATGCATGTCTATTTTGAAAAAGACCCAGTTGAGATTAAAGTCAAGGACATTGTACTATCAGTTGCATGTGTTTTCTTATAAAGAAAACTCATGCATGTAGTCAAGGCATCATTCCTTGAGGATTGCACAGTTCTGACAATGTGTGAGAGGGTCATCCAATTGGTTGAAGGAAGATCATCCACTAGGAACAACGCAAGGAAATAGGAGCTTGGAGGGCAGAGAGGAAGGCTTGAGAGAAACCTATATTTCCTGTGAGCATCTGTGAGGATTGTACTGAGAGCTGGCTAGCTGTTAGAGCTAAGGATTTGTATAATTCCTATGTATTTCCACCTTATATGATAATACAGAGAATGGGGTTTTTAGCTGAGGTTTTCCCCAAAGTATTTTCATGTGTATTGTGCAATGGGTTCTTCTTCTTCTGGTTATATTGCTCAGCTCGATCTTTAAGCTTCCACAAATTGATAGTAAGAGTAGGTTATAGTATTTTGTTTTGATTTATATTGCATTATCAGGTTAACCTACATCAGAATTTCTACATGGTATCAGAGCTAGATTTGTAGAAATTTTCTACACACCTCATTGGCGACATGCAAAGAAAAACAGAGAAAGAGCAGATTGCTCTGATACCATTGATCCAGATTTAAACAAGAACGCAACAAATTACAGATATAACCATAAACACAAAGATTTATTAGAAGTAACACTTAATTTAATTAATAAAAAATATTGAAGTATGCCTACAAACAAAATGGAAATAAGACTAACTCCAATGATGGTAGCTTATCTCTGAGAATAGATGTGGTGACTACATGCCTCTGAACTGAGTTACAATGAGGCTCAAGGGCCTTTTTATTATTGAATAATAAGAGAAAACCCTAAACAACCAAAGCCCCAACCTGAGGAGATGTAACACCAAGAGTTTATGGGCCTTATTGTGGTTAGTTGGGAAGCTAACTTCCTGGGGTCGTAACTTGGTCATATTATCTCTGTTTGACGTGTACAATACCTCGTTGGAAATATCTCTCCGAGGACTACAATTGTCGGCACAATTCTTATAACAACAGTCCTTTTTCCCAAAAAAAAGTTGTTTAGGGCCTCAAAATGGCTCTGGAAGTTTAGGACTTGAAAAAATACCAAAAATAGTAAATTGTGCTACAATTAAGGAAACAAATGAAACTGACTAGGGGCTCTAGGTGGAATAGTTGGGTGGTCACCAATATCCACCTGGATCAAGAGTGTAGTAAAATTTGGGCACATGTAGCCTAGGAATTTCTTCATGAAAGGGTAACTCATGGGGATGATATTTACGATTCTTTGCCACTACATCAAATGAACCAATGTAATATTTCCCCCTAGTCTAAAGACATATACATTGTAAATTATCTACATTAGGCAAGAGGACATCTATCACATTACTTAACATTCTTCCATTATCTGCATAGTTCTGCTCCTATGTCTCTCTACTACCATAAACAACCCAAAAGAGATGGGTGACATCCTCCAACAGTGAGATTTTTTCTAAAATTTTGTCTCTATCTAAAACATCACATTTAACATATTTCACTTTAATATTTGGCGACCAATTTGGCTTATCCCTCTGAGAAACCCCATAAAGTTCCAAGGCCCACTAGGAGTATTAGAAAATGTAAAGAATTATGCCAAGCAATTTCAAACAATTTGTGTTACCCTTGTAACCAACGCCACTCCCTTATGCTTCTCAGATTTCTCTCTAGAGCTTTCACTAATGGTTTGGAATTTTCTCTGCAATGGAAGAGGTATGAGTTACATGAATAGTAATCAACAATGCAATATAATGAAGTAAAAACAACAATTCCAAATGCAGTAAGACGCTTATCATTTAACCCATCCAAATATGGGTTTTGACAAACTCATCGAGATTGTGTGAAGCCTAAGTATGCATTATCAGGTTTCATTCATGAATCATTTATATTTTGTTAAAATACACAGTGAAGATTCACAACCCAAAAATACATATCATACCAGGTTTAAATGGATCTATGTTAATATTCATATTCAATGCAATGTATGTTCAAATCGACATATGCAAACTGGATTTGATATTGAACTTGGTTTACAGGGGTCTCTCCTAATTTCAATATTCAATGGACCCTAGATTCAATGAACCCAACCCCCACCATGTACAACACGTGGCTCTCTCAATATAATAACCTAACCCTAAAATTATAAATAATGATAGGGGCAAAGGAAGAGAGAATAATACTTTCATTAATGAACTGTGTAACGATGCAATAAACCTAAACCAAGAATCATAAGAAATTATAGGACATAAGCACATTATCATTGGTAAATATTTTTTTCTCTAACTATGTGAGAGATATTTTAATCCTACCTTTCTCGAAACCCTTCACGGATCATTGGGAAGCCAATAAGAAATAAAGTGATGTTTGTTTGTAGAACTTTGTTTGACAAGTGAAAACATATATGCAATCCAAGTAATTTAACAATAAAAGTATGAAGCATGATTCACAAACACAAAACAAAAAGAAAGATTACTATAATGACGCTCTTCATTGATTTCCCCAAAGTGATCAATCGTATTATAATGAACAAAGAATATTGAAACACCAAAGAACAGCTCACCCCAAGTTTATTAGATTTTCAAGGACCAATAAATTGACTTAGAAATAGATGTGAAACTATAAACTAAAACACTTACCCCATGAGGGCCAAGGGAACCCATCCACCAAGAATACTAGTTCATTGTGAAGCAAGATGGATGGTAGAGCCTTGGGTATTTCTAATACAAGTCTCATTGAGATTTGGCTACAAATTCATCATTGCATGTACATGGTTCTTATTGGTCACATAATTGTGAAACCATAAGGCAAGGTTAAAAACCCAAGTTAGTGCTCTTGAACAAAGTGAATAAGGAATTCCATAAATCTATTAAAATAAGTTCATCAAATATTGTTTTGCACAATATGTTAATAATAAGTTCCACAAGGCAAGGGAAAGGCTGACCAAGATTTCTCTTCCCTTGGGCACCCTCAATCCCTTGTTAGGGAGAAACATACTCCCATATGCCTGTCTCCAAATCCTTCACACAGTAATTTTATAAACATAAATAAATTTGTTGGGAAGCTAGAGAATTCATCCAAACTTACAAGATCCATTAAAAAATGTTCAGAGAAACATGTTTGCGCTCCATATTTTCTAGAGGATTACCCCAAGAAGTTCCTTTGGGTACACAAAGTGTTTGGAAATGGTCATTCCATCAAATTACTACTGATATGTTCGACTGCAAAGTGAGGAATAGTTGAAATGCAAAACTAATGAAAAATGTTTTACAAATGACTTATTACGTAAAATACATCTATTCCATCCTGAAACTTTGGTTGCATGTAGCGATAGAAAGGTAAAAAACTAGTAAATAATGAATTCTAAACAATTAGGGATGTTAAGAAAGGCATACAATGGACAAGTAAGAACTCTAAACAAAAAGGATGTTAAATAACATGTTTCCACCATAACATATTTCATATGGATTTGTTTTCGTGATGAACATTGATGAACGTTGATGTTTAGAATCAAGAGGTGTCATCCACATTTGCACCATTGTATATCTAAATTTAAATGTTTTAATGCTCTTCCAAATCAACTTCATATGTGAGTAAAATAAAAAGTTGAAGGGATATTGAAATTATTCACTATTTAATATATTTATCATCTATTATAGGGATGCTATTAAATTTTTATTATTTTTCTTCTCCCTCATTAAATATCATTAATTTATTAATTTTAAAGGATAGTTCTTAATATTACTTTTTGAATTAAAAGTAGTATTTAATTAATTGCAAACTACCAAATCTATCTAAAAGATATACATATACATATGATAATAATCTATAATTGGAGCTATTGTAAATCCACCCTAACAATGATATTATATATATATATTAATATATATATATATATATTATATATATATTATATATAGATATATATATATAATTACACAGCTTCGTCATCCTTCTTAGCTCTTGATTTATTGTATATTCTTTATTGAATTTACTTCTTATAGCCTGACTGTCTTTGTACTCAGATGGTACTCTTTTTACGTTTTTCAATTTTTCTCCATTATAATTTTACCCTTCAAGGCCATACAGGAATTTGTTGAATTTACTTGTTATGTTTATATTGTTTTATAAGCTTTCTCTATTTTATAATCCATTTGATTTGATTAGGTATTGAATCTGATGGCTTATTTTATTTTAATAGTCTATCATCTAAATCAACTTTCCACAAACAATAATACAAGTGGTATGAGAAAGACTTATTTCAGAGGGAAACACCTTACCGCATAAATATATATAATAATATGTTTAATAATTATTAATTAATATATGTAATAACATATATTATTAAATATATGTATATTTATTTCTTACGACGGAGATAATTTACATAATCACTTTTGAGATAAATATATCTATGTTTATGAATCTAATGGTTTAGGCATGCGTTTTTCATAAGTTCAAATTGAGTAGAGGAAGAGTAGAATATTTATGCCTGAATAAACTATGACTAATCAAATCTCTATATATTGTATAGAATCCTCTGTCCACAAACCACCAGGGCTTATTTACCATTTAGTGTTCTCACTTGACCATAATATTAAAAATTCTATTATTATTATTATTATATTAATAAAAAAATGAATTTGTTATTTTTTATTAACTGACTTGTGTTGGAGGTGATAAATAATCGCTGGTCTGCATCATGACGCAATACGAAGAAGTTGTTACTATCACATGTATATTTCAAGCTGGAGGAGTTGAACCTCCTTCTAGAATTTGATTGCTTTTTCATTGAAAAAGTTGGTTTGGTGTCGCATGACATTAAATTTTTTTGGGAATTGCTTGCCTTCCAAATTCAGACATGGAGTTCTGTATTCTTCTGTAGTTTGTCATGTTTTTCAGAGCGGTTGCAAAGCAATGAAGAATAAAGTATGGGAGGCTGAAGGAAATCCGCTGCAGCTCTCTCGAGAGGAAGTTTTCATTGGAAAAGCGATGCTTAACAACTCACAATTGACAAATGGTGTAAAATCGCAGTATATGTCGAACGTTGTAGCAAAAATTCATTATAGAGATAAGGTGCCACCGACATAATAATTATGATCATTGGGTATCATTATAACAGTTCATGTACAATCTTCTTAAATAATACAGGGCTTGAATTTGTAATCTAGTTTGACTTTAGAAATGTGGGAATGCTCTTGAATTTCGAATGTAGAGGTCAAGGGTACCATAAGACTAAAATTTAGTTTAAAATATCCAAGACAAGAGTCCCATAAGACTAAAATTTAATTAAAAATCTCCAAGTTAAGGATCCCATAAGACTAAAATTTGATTAAAAATCTCCAAGTCAAGGGTCCCATAACACTACTTAAATTTAATTTCGAACCTTTTTTATCCATGAGTCAGTGATGTCATCTCGCACGTGTCGAAGATTTTAGCCTAAAAACATATCAAAAAATGACTTGGTTGTCTTCCCTTCTCCTTCACTTCACGATGATCCTTCTCTCTTGAGTTTTTCACACTTATTCTTCTTCAGATTGCATTGACCTAAAATCTATCCTCAAATGAAGGTTGAGATTCTTATATATAGTGGTTTTCCCATGTAAATAAGCTGACTTGAGTGAGTCCTAGGTTGACATGTCATTTCGTTTAGGTTCATTGCTCCATTTTAAGGCCGACTTCTTGGAGGTGCTTGAGCCTGGTTTTGGAGGGTCCTTTAATGACTTTTATATATATTATATATATATTATATATATATATATTATATATATAACATGCCCAATAACGGTCTTTCATACATGACATTGACTCAATTGACTTCTATGACCAATCCTAAGAGCTCACAATTGGAGACTTAACTAAAAATAAAATTCCTTGATCATGAAATCCATGATTCAAACATTACAAAAATAATGTTATTTTTCTTCTTTACATCAATTACATAAAAATCATAATTATACATGTCATTATGAATACCAAACCTTGTTAAACTTTTCAACACTCCCTCTTAAGTAGGTAGGTATTCATAGTCCATACAAGGTACTTGGACATTCTTAATTTGAAGAATTATCATAAGAAGAGTCAAATTCGTAACCCATTTGTATAATATCATATCATTCAACATTGTCACATAGAAAGGCCTTGACTAACAACTCTATCTCTCCACAATATTAGAGATCAATGATGATGAGAGTAATGATGTATAAACATCATCATCATTGTCTCTCTCGGAACATACCCCACCCCTGTTCTCTCAAAGTTTTTTCCACCAGGACTATTCTTATCTTGGATTCCTAGTCCTCAAAGTATATCGTTCCTCTATGATTACTCTTATCTTGGATGCCCTAACTCATCCTTAAAGAGCATAGGATGCCAAATGTTTATCCAATCCTCCATTATGTCTTCACAAGTGAAGACAAGAATGATGTGTCTATCTCTCCCTCTCAATATAGGGAGGATACACCCATTCCACTGAAGGAATGTACTCATTCCTATAGACAGGAATGTACCCAAGCTCCCTCTTCACTAGGGACTTGACCAAGTACTTATTTTTATCAGTTCTTCAGGTGGAGATCATGGGACAACCAACTGCTTGTAGAACTCCTTCCTTTGATGTCATGAATTTATTCTTTGTCATAGAGTCTACATCTTTTTGGTATTCTTAGTAGGGCATAGACCATCCATCACTTTCATCCATGAGTCATCCATGCCATCATAATTTTCATTAAAAAGTGATCCATCAATTCATATATGGCCTTCCTTCATTCCATGTTGCCCTTTTTATGCCATGTTTTCTTGAAGGATATTCCTTCCTGCTACATGGTCATCAATGGTGGAATGCATCCATAACTTTTCCCTTGGTAGCCTTACATAAGCCCATCCGGATATTAAAAGTACGAAATGAACATTAAATCAAAATTACCTTTATGACGATCTTTCATCATGACATCTTCCAATTTGCATCAGCATCATGCAAACATATTGACACATCTCCAAAAGATATATACTTTCAAGAGTCTGTTTATTTTTTAGACTTCATCAAAGTCTTCATATTTTTCATGAAGATATCCTAGTCACATATTTCATTCCTTGGATGTTGATTTCTTTCTTCATAGTTGCATATTTCATCTCTTCCCTTGTTTCTTCACACATTTTTCTTCCCAGGAAATTTCAATCAGAGTTCTTCCAATTTTGTCAACCACCTCAAATTTCATATGAGGACATATTATGTTGATTTCATCTAGACAATATGTGACCCATGCCTTCCTGCATACTTTCAAAGGAGGAGATCGTTTCTTTTTATCATGCTCTTGAGATATAACATTTATCCATGTTACTTGCAACCATATGACATGACTCTACAATATCGAATACAAGCATAAATACATCATTTTCCTTTAGGTCATCTAGAATCCCTTCAGTAGTTTCCTTGATTGAAAGAACTTCAATCCCTTGACATGCTTCACCTCTTTTGTCATCATACCATCATCTCATGAATTCCCACAAGTTGGAATTATTTATGAAACACTTGCTTCCTTTTGAATTGTGAACCTTCCGATGAAGATTCCAATAGAGGATCTTGAGTATCCTCATCCAACATGTTTCCTTTTAACTGATGTATGATGATGTTTTTACTTGATGATGTTTTATTTTTCCCATAAATATCACTTATGCTTCTAATGAGGTTACCAAGAGCTTTATCCTTCCATAGATGGTTGCCATCATGGAATTCAACTTTTTTTGATGCTTCTTTTTTATGATGTCATGAGCTCTTGATTTTAATGCTTCTATTATGCCAAGGTGCATCCTATCATTCTTTCTTGTGATAGCCATATATTACAACAGAAAAACTTGAAATAGAAAGTTGAAAAGAATTATTTGAAGAAGACTATGTCAATCATACTCGAGATCTATTACTTCCTCCTTCTTGGATTTATTCTTTTCAGCTTGTTCCACTTCTTTAGTGATATGGGCTTATTCTCTACCTCTTTTGCTATTGTCCTTCCTGAGCTTAGGAAAAACTCCCTTATAATCCCCATATTCTTTACATCCATAACATTGGACCTTAGCCAAGTTCTTCTTCTTTTCTTGGGGACCAAACTCTCCAAATTTTCCCTTTATTTTTGTCATTATAGCATATGCTTGATTTTGTTCATTTGATCCCACAATAGTTTTTTCCTTCAATTTGGTTTCTTCAATTTTGCATAGATACCATAAATCCTGGAAAGTAGTAACTTCTTTCTTCTCGTAAATACTTGAAGTAAAGTTACCCCACTCCTCTAGTAGTGCATTTAGCACTACAGTGGTCATCTCCTTGTCAGGCATTATTCCACCCATATCTTGAATTTGATCCCTTATTTCGTATATACTAATGAAGTATGAGGCTATCCCTTCTTCTTTTGATATATTTATCTGGTAGAGTTCTTGCCTTAGAGAGATAACGTCTCTAGTAGTGCTTACAGAAAACAACTCTATTAATTTGTCATATATTTCTTTTGAAATGTTGAGTTTAGATACATACGGAAGGAGGATATCCTTAATGGATTCTATGAGAATCCTTTGAGCCCTTAATTCCCCTTTCATAAAATTAGCAAGTGCTTGATCATCTTCTTTCGATGGTTTGGTGATAGAGCCTTTGACATGATCCATAACCTCATTTTCAATGAGATTAATATATGTCCTCTTCTTCCATGCAAGATAGTTTTTACCCCCAACCAATTTGTTGCTTTCCTTGCAAATAGACATTTTGCTAGATTCAGACATAAATATACTTACTTGTGAAGATGCTTCTTACACTCATTACTTCCTTGAATTTGATGATGATATTGTTAATAGAAAACTTCTCCTTGATGAAGATAGTTCTCTTCAAGGCCCAAGGGATAGCTCAATTGGTCAAGTTCCCATTGCTAAGTACCTTTCCAATTGGGATGTCATGAGGTCAAATATCCTTGATGCCCTTGGGGTTAGGCTCGAGTAGATAAGATGATGTGTAGATCCCGTCAAGTGGATCTACCCAAATAATTACCCATGGATGTAGCGGCAACTCAGTGAACATGAACCACAGTTGAAAACAAAAAAGATAGTTCTCTTCAGGAATGATCCTTGGCCCCACAAAGAGGGAGATAACTTTGGTTATGTCCTTGTTGATGATGACCAATGGTGACTTCTTGATGATGTCCTTCAATGGTAAGGACCTTGCTTTAATAAGAGGGATATTTCCTTAGACCCTTTTGAGGATGATAAAAAATTCCTTGATCTTGCTTCTCTAGGATGAATAATCTTCAAGAAAATTTGATTTGTAGGTCCCTTTAACTTGAGTAGGTCCTTTGTGGTCTTTTGAGCATCTCAGGACTTCTTATGGTGTTGACTTCTTCTCGATCTAGGGTTTTGACACTTCTTTGTAGATCTTGACTTCACTTTGATATATTTCAAGATGTGATCCTTGAGTTATTGTGTCTTCCTTAATGAGATGCCCTTTCCTTGATTTGTTACCTTAGCTTTGATACCATGTTAAGAAATCTAGGCTATTAAGATTAGGATATTTCTCTTCAATGATAACTACTTGTGAGTGCTTTATACTTCTTTAGATTAGGATATTTTCTTTACTTAGATTATTATAGTGTTATTCTTCATCAAAAAACTACCATAGTATAAATAATAAAGAGACAAGAGATACAAAATGTAGGCAATTAGCGAGGTCCAAAACCTCTCCATCTTGAGAGGAAAACTGAAATGAATTCTTCTTCTTATAGAAACTTCAATTGACGAATACCAAGACCAAGAACCTTGACCTATTAACCTCTCCAATACCAAGTCACAAGTCACCCTTGTTTAACTTCTTCTTCCTTGAGTCAATGATAGTCAAACTTATTCCTCCTCCCACTTCTCTCAGTTAACCTTCAGATCTTGGGCCTTGGCTCAGATCTACTGTTTTTGGCCCTTCTTTAGAAACCTTAGTTTTGGTACTTGAGATATTTTGTCCCTCACCTTCCTTCACTTGAGATAGAGGCTATTCTTCCTTACCTAGGCTTGAGGATCCGCTTGATTTCTTTCTAAGTTTGTCTTCTCAAGATGACTGTCATATGTCGGTCCTTATTGCAGTAGACAACTCTAAAATCTTGCATGTGTGGAATAGTTTAGTCAAAAAATAAATCAGCAAATGACTCGGTTGTCTTCCCTTCTCCTTCGCTTAGTGATGATGTTTCTCTCTTGATTTTTTCACACTTCTTCTTCTTCAAATTGCCTTGACTAAAAATTTATCCTCAAATGAAGGTTGAGTTGCCTATATATAGTGGTTTTACCATGTAAATAAGTCGACTTGAGCAAGTCTTAGGCCAACATGTCATTTGGTGTATCCTCATTGCTCCATTTTAAGGTCGCCTTGCTAGGGGTGCTTGAGATTGGTCTTGGAGGGTCTTTTAACGACTTATATACATATCTAACATGTTCAATAACGGTCTTTCATACATGACATTGACTCAATTGACTTCTATGACCAATCCTAAGAGCTCACAATTGGAGACTTAACTAAAAATAAAATTCCTTGATCATGAAATCCATGATTCAAACATTACAAAAATAATGTTATTTTTCTTCTTTACATCAATTACATAAAAATCATAATCACACATGCCATTATGAAGATCAAACCTAGTTACATTTTTCAACACTAGCACATTATAATAAATGGAAATAAAATAACAAGTCTCCTCACTAATGAATGACACTCATACCAAATTAAACAAATAAATTACCGATGGGAAGTTTTTTGTTGATTAGATCTAAAACAACATTATTTGAAACTAGCTCAACAAGACTTAGCTTCCCCAGATGGGGTGATAAGGAGGGGCTAGGTTGGGGGGTGCATGGTTAATTCTCTAACCTAGCCGAGAAAGAATTTCAAATTCATGCAACATTGAAGTGAAAATTCATTTACGTTCATTAGTTGACTAAGTGAAGGTAGAAACATTTTTCATAACAAGATACTTTTAAGTTAAATGAAATCCTCAAAGGATTTTCCAAGCATTTGCAACATTTTACACACATTCAAGATATTTACTTTCTCAAGGAAGACAACATTGGAAAATTTGTATAACTAGAAAGTCAATATATTACAAGTTCCCTAATCCATACAATATAATAAAATAGTATAAAGAAAAGTTGTGATTATACTATCAAAGAGCATATTGGAAGGAATAATTGTGCAAAGGGCTTCTATTGTGTATTCAATGACCACATGAACTCTCTAGCCTAGTGTGGAAGATGTTAAAATGTTATGTTTTGTTATGTTAATAGTTCAATTACATAAAAAAATTAAAAATAAAAACAAAACAAAATAATTAATTTTAACTATTAATTATTTTGTTTTAATTTAATTTAATTTTTATTTTGATGTAATTTAACTAGGTCAAAATGTTTACACAACATAATATTACATCTCTTCTATAGGGGTTAGAGAGCACTTCTTTGTAATAATAAATTATAGTAAAGAATAAAACTATAGATGAAAATTGTGCCTACTTCATTAATTGAGATTTTATGCTATGAGAAATTATCTTAAAGTTCACAAAATTAGGCAAATTTTAACAATTCTTAATATGTAAATTCTAAAATATTTGGTTATATTTTTATTAAAAATATTCATTTTTTTTATTTTTTTTTTGTTATGTTTATAAAATTTTGGGAGAAATCATTAAAACAAAAAAATAAGTTAATTTTTTGAAATAATATAGAAATTAACCCATTTATAAATATTAACCTCTAAAATTTTCATATATATAAATATAAATTATTATATTATTTAATTAATTTTTAAATATTATTATAATGTAAATTTTATTTTACTTATGTCATATCATAATAATAATAGTAAGAAAAACTTAACAAAATTATAAATCTCATAGAAAAAACTATATATTTTTATTTATTTATTTTAATAATTATAAACTCATATTTGATTAAATTTGTTGGACACCTAATCCTCTATGGGTTAGTGTGGAAGTAGAATAGACTAAGGAAGTCCAAGAGACCTTGGGATTTGAAACCCAACGGTCACACCATGTACTATAAATGTATATCATTTGTTAATAAAAAATGCACTCTCATGTTTTATCTTTCATACTCTTTCTGCCATGTGTGCGTTTAACATGGTATTAGAGCGGGCAATATCTTGCCCTGCTGATATTTGAGCCATTTATTTTATGGCCTTTCTGTGCAGGTCATTTCTGCCATCAGTTCTGCATTTTATGAATATTTTCTAAGCGAAATTCTAGCTACAACCTTTGTCATTTCTCTAGTGCCATTTTTGGCTTCCCTCTGCTTTGTAATTCCCTATTTTTCCTTCTTGTTGCCTTCTTGTGTGTCAGAACTACCATTATTATTCTTGCTGCAAACTCACCAGCGACTGCTCGGCATTCTGCCATTGCTTGGCTTGCTCGACCTTGGCCACCTGGGGATCTGTTTTCCGCTCGTTCCACACATGAGTGCTCTTATGAGTGTTCGAATTTGGGAACGTGGGCAACCATGGAGGAATGTTTTGATGAGCTAGGGTTTCCTTCATCTGCAGAAAGGTAGGCAAAAGTTTCCATTTTTCACCATAGGGAACCGCGGCACTAGGCCAGCGAATGGGATCTCTTCCTAATATCTTTTGCAATTGAAAAGAAGGCTTGCTCCACATTAATATTTGTTTTGGCACTGGTTTCAAATTTTTTTTAATGCCATACTCATCTACAAGTGCTTAATCGCATTCAGTTGAGACAAGCCTCTTACTCTGATCCATATCAGCCTTGTTGCCAACCAGTATTTTTTTTACATTATTAGAGGCATGCTACTCAATATTCTTTACCCACTTCCAAATGTTGTTAAATGAAGATTCATCCATGACATCATACACTAGAAGAATAGCCATAACATTTCGATAGTATGCTGTTGTAATCGTCCGGGAAACGCTCTAGTTAATTCCTATGGTGGTGATGAAACTTGCAGTAAAAAAGTCCTTAGTTGATACAATGGCCTATGTGTGAGATTGATGAAGCACTCTAAATTGGTGTGATCGAATAGCTGCAAGGGCTTTAACTTTACACTGACTTATTTTCCCTTGTGTTGTCATCTTCAACACAGTAAATACACAACTTGATTAAATTTTGTGCTTTTCAAATTAGCCATGGCACTTTGTAATTGCAATTAGAGTAGTTAATTTCTGTTGTATCACCCTAGATTCATCGAATTGAGTATTGACCTCATAATCGCTCTCATCAAGTTACTTGATGAACGTCTCTACGCAACTTTATGACTCGCTACAATCGAGCCAGAGGCGATATCATCTTAGGGTTTTTGCATCTACTTGTATAATCCTGTAGCAGTAGCTGCGTTTTGTATTTACTTGTTGAAAATTCGTAGTAGCATCATAGAATAATGTGGTCTTTGATATTAGCTCGTAGCCATATCTGGGTTGTCTTTTATAATTGAAGCGCTTATGCTTTGCATGATCTTCTGCGCCTATAAATTTAGGTGAGTCTTTGATCTCAGATTAAAATGTATCTGAATGATTCAGTGACACCAAATTTATGCTTTGTCTTTCAAATGATCTAGTTTGTAGTTTGTAGTTTGTGTGGAGTGCTAGAATTTGTGAGCCAGAGGAAATGGTGGCGCATTTGCATTTGAATTTTCACAACCCTAGATAAGTCTACAGTATCTGCTTACGTCAAAAATTCTTGAGAGGACTTATTATTTTTCTGGGCGTTTGTATCAACGAATTCGAGCTAAACTGTTTGTGCAGTGAACTCTTAACAAAGGTACTGTTGAAATTATAACACCCGTGGAGCTTATTAAGAAAGGAGACAAGGCTGGTTCTTCCGAGGCAGTTTTCCTGGCAAAGCTTGGCATTCGGCCATTTTCCTATGGATTGATTGTGCAGTCTGTATATGACAATGGGTCGGTGTTTGATCCTGAAGTTCTTGATCTCACAGAGGATGATTTAATAGAGAAATTTGTTGCTGGTATTTCTAGTGTGACAACTCTTTCTCTGGTGATCAATTATCCTACAATTGTAGCTGTTCCACATGCTATCATGAACGGTTACAAGAATGTATTAGCAGTCGCTATTGAACTTGACTATTCTTTTCCACTGGCTGATAAAGTGAAGGAGTATTTGAAGGATCCAAGCAAGTTTGCAGTTGTTGCTGCCCCAGTTGTAGCATTGTACTTAAAACTCATTATGGTTTTTGTGTTCAGTGTTGAAGTTTCGGTAGAGTATTAAAGTATATAGAAGCTATCCCCTTATTCCAAAAGTTGTATGATTTCACCATTTAGCCAAAACTTGGTGCAAATTGAAATTGAAGCAACTTCTAATATCTTTGAAAATAAGTTAAATAAGTGTATTTTTTAATTGAAGTTTACACTCCACATTTACAGAATTTGATTTGTTGACAAAATGGGAAGACTTTATGGAGTGTTAGAGCTACTGAATACACTAATAGATTCCAGTGTCCAAAACATAGTCAAAATCAACAAAGACTTTCTCTTTGAAATGCAGACATGTCTACAATATGCACAAGAACAAACTGAATTTTTGCAGCTTGAATCTCAACTACAACAAGAAGAATTACAGCAGTGGAGTCATCATTCTGAACCTGTTTCTATTTAGAAGATTGAAACAGACTCCCATAAACAGCAAGTCAATATTGTTAAAGTTCATTCAGATCCAGTGCCCAATACAACAGAGTTACATGTAGATACAGAAGTTCAGCTTGTACTTCCCAAGCCCATCATCAGACCTTAGGAAGAACTTGTCCATAACAAGCATAGAACTGGTCTTGGATATGACAAGGATGTGTCCTTTCATATTCCAGACTACTCCAAACCAATCCAATTTCAATGTGCTGGATTTCTTCAGGGCGGTTCATCTTCACTTGCTCCTCATGACAGTTCACCTCTAGCTGTTCCAGATTTTGCACCTCTTCCATAGAAACAAAAACATGTTGTGAAATGCTAACACTGTGACCGAGTTGGCCATTTGAAACATCATTGTTTTGATCTTCATCCATACAAGCACTATCATAAAACCACTCATTCTTCACACATATGCTTCAAAAACAAGCCTACTACAAGAACAAAGATTCATCTTGGATGGATTGCTTCTTGGCAATGGGCATCAACAACCAAGAAGGTATTCCAGTCACATGTCAGAACTTGTTCTAGAGTATTGAATAGTCTTGCAGTCGATTTTTCTCAATCATCTCACCTTGTTCTGACAGGGGGAAATGATGTTCATCTAGAAGCTTCAAAGCCACATCAAGCGAGCCTGAGCCACAACTTGTCACACCATTTTCATAGTTGTAGCCAGAGACAAAGATGCCCCTGAGCATGCCTTCAGTTGGTAATTTGGGACACTTCCTCTAGCAGAAGACTTTAGCTTCTTTCCAGTTTCGGAAGAATTCCAGGAACAGAATTGGGGACACTTCCTCTAGCAGAAGACTTCAGCTTCTTGCCAGTTTTGGAAGAGTTCCAGGAATTGCATTAAGCATTACAAAGTTGTTGGACATCCTTAAACCATCACAGGTTGAGACTTCCCTTTTCAAGTTGAAGTTCTCCCTTTTATGCGGGGTGAGATCTCCCTTTCATGGTCGAAGGTTTCCCTCTTCAAAACAATAGGAGAACTTCCTCTAGTAGAAGACTTCAACTTCTTGCCAATTTTGGAAGAGTTCTAGGAATTGCACTAAGCATTCCAGTGTTGGTGGTCATCCTTAAACCACTGCCCTTTATACCAACATTTCAGAGAGCACATTCAGCCTAGTGCTTGCATGCATTTTTTTGCACATTTTGTATTATAGCTCTCTTCTTGGACTCATACATAACCCTTCGAATTAAGAGGGGGAATGTTGGACACCTAATCCTCTATGGGTTAGTGTGGAGGCAGAATAGACTAAGGAAGTCCAAGAGACCTTGGGATGTGGAACCCAATGGTCACACCATGTACTATAAATATATATCATTTGTTAATAAAAAATGTACTCTCATGTTTTATCTTTCATACTCTTTCTGCCATGTGCGTGTTTAACAAAATTTGATTAAATATTTTTAAAAATTAACAAAAATAATCCATTAAAGCGTGTGGAAGTGAGAGATGTGGATCTCCGATGTAATTAAATATCAATCCACCGAAATACAATTTATAAAATAAAAAATCATACGATACCCAACACTATCGCCACTAGCTGAACGTCACTGCGTTCCCTCTGACATGCGTTCTATCTTGGTAATACGTTTTTAGTTTGATTTACGTGTGACAGTTCTTTTTTGTCGTTGTTGATAATGGTTAGAATCACATATCATGCGAATGAGATTTGAATTTGGGTGGGGACGTTATTAATTTTTTTTAATTATTTGGGTCACATTATTTACATCATATTTGAAACAGGGTGGGATTTTATTATCAAATCTTCCTAATTATTTAGGTTACATTCAAACAATTAGAGAATCAAAACATTTATGTCAATATATTTAGGCTACATTCAAACAGTCAGAGAATCAAAACATTTATATCAATATATTTTTTACGTTCTTAAAATTAAAGGAAAATCATAAAAATTAACTAAATAATGATTTTAATTTAAATTATTAACAACCAGGCTAGACTAATTAAGCTAGCCCTCATAACCTTTAAATTATCAATATATTATCAAATTATAAATTAAATTAACATCTCATATCTTAACCATGGACATAGCAATAACAAAGAGGGACCAAATCTATTGATGTGTGAACCTCAATGTTTTCAAAATTTATTTGGAAATTTGGATTGTGCACCCTACATAACTTAAACTTGCAATTCAAACACGTCTTTTCTCCATTTCAAACAAAATTGACAATTTTTTTTAACATAAAACGAGCCAAATATGTATAGCTTTCTCTAATCTTATATAATATATAAACATTTAGATATTTTACTTAAAATATTTTATTTATGGAGTATGTTGTCCATATTAAAATGATTTTTCCATTATTAATATATTTTAAATATATAATAACAATATTAATTAACCCTCCTATTAACATATTTTATTATGATTTACATTTGTTTTTTTATTATTAATAATATTTTTTAAATACTATATATTAATTGACACTAAGAATTAAATGAATTTAGTTATTTTTTTTTTTTAATCATTCTTCTCCTATTGAAATATTTTATTATCAACAACACTAAAATATTTTTTAATTTAAGTAATTACTTTTGAAATAAATATCTTTTTTATAAATCTAACGGTTAAAGACGTATGTTTTCATGAGTTCAAATTAAGAAGAATAAAATATATATGTCTAAATAAAATATGACCAATCAAATATCTATTTTTGTAACAAAAAAATCTTTGTCTCTCAAAAACATATAAGTCCCATTTACCAATTTTATGTCTCACTTAACCATAATCTTAAAATCATATTATTTATTATTATGTTAATAAAAATAAATATTTTAGATTTATTATTTTAAATTAATCTATATTGAAAGTGATAAATAATGTCACTTAACCATTATTTTAATATAAAATTATATTTATATTATGATGTTAATAGAAATAAATATTTTTAGATTTGTTATTTCAAATTAACCTATGTTGGAAGTGATAAATAATCTCTGGTGTGCGTCATGACGCAATACAAAGAAGCATGTATATTTCAAGCTTGGAGTAGTTGAACATTGATTGATTTTTCATTAAAATGTTGGTTTGGCGTAGCCTGACATTTGTTTTTTTGGAATTTGTTGCCTTTCAAATTCAGACATGGAGTTTGGTATACTTCTTTATTTTCCACGCTTGCTTTCTATAACTTTTGCATCAAAAGAATTAATTAAATTATAATATTATTTTAAATTATTGTTATTATTAATAAATTATAAAATAAATTAATATATAATATTAAAATAAATTAAAATTATAATATTATTTTTAAATTATTATATTATAGGATTATAAAAAATTAATATATGAATTAAATTCATATGCATTAATAGTTTAATTTTGGAGATTTATCTCATTCTAAATTGATATTAAATTTTGTTATAATACTATATATATATATATATATATATATATAAGATTTGTATAATTTATTCTAAGATAAATTTAATATTTATGGATCTTTTAAGAACATGTATTTTTAATAAAAAATGAGAGATTGAAATCCAAAATTTAAAACTCAAATCTCTACATAAATATGGGTTTCTTATTTCACAAATAAAAAAATCTCATGCATCAATTTACAAAAAAAATTCATGCACCAATTTTTTTAGGATAATATTTATTTTAAAATTTTATTTCTTATTAAATATCATAGTTGGAGATGATAATAAATAACCTCTCATAGCCCCAAGGGTTAGTTCAACTTGTCAAATTAGTGCCTCGTCGATCAGCAGGTCACAAGGTCAATTCTCGTTGAAGCCCTTGGGGTTAGGCCTAGTTATTGACTGCAGGGCTTGATTCCCTTCAGGGTTGATCAACCCAGATATTTCCGTGGACATAGCGGCCACCCAAACACCAAAAAAAAAAAACCTCTAATCTGCATCATGACACAATACGAAGAAGATGTCACTCTGGCATGTATATTTCAAGCTTAGGGTAGTTGAACCATCCTTCTAGAATTTGCTTGATTTTTCATTGAAAAGTTGGTTTGGCACTGCTTTGACATAATTGTTTTCGGAATTTCTTGCCTTCCAAATTCAGATATGGAGTTTTGCATTCTTCTGCTTCCTTTAGGGATATTTTTCCACGGTTTTTCTGAATTTTATCTCCTTTTCCTGCTTTGTTGGCAGTTTGTCATGTTTTTCAGTGCAGTTGCAGAGGAATGAAGAATAAAGTAGGGGATGTTGAAGGAAAATCGCCGCAGCTCTCTCCAGAAAAAGTCTCATTGGAAAAGCGCCACTTAACAACTCACAATTGACGGATGGTGTAAACTTGTAGTATATGTCGACCACTGTAGAAAAAGGTCATCATGGATGAGGTGCCACGAGCAAAATAATTTTAATTATTGGGTATCATTATGACAGTGCATGTACAATCTTCTTAAATAATCCAAGGCTTGAATTTGTAAGCTAGTTTGACTTTAGAAATGTGGGACTGCTTTTGTAATTCTATATATGTATTTGAATGTTGGTTTGGTAAAGGTAAGAGTGAGTGTGAGGAGTCTCTAATGTGAGTGTTGTTTCACTTAAGAATCACAATTTATTTTTCAATAATCTTGTTTTCCATCATTCTTATCTTGGTATTAGATCGATGCGGCGTGAGATCATAGAGTGGTAGTGTTTGGTGAGTGATCTTCTTGGTATTGAATCTTAGCATTGTGGCTAAGCAATGGTGTATTGGAGTGAGTCTAGTGTGGTAAACAGAATCATTGGTGTTGTTGGAGTGTGTCATTGTTGGAGTAAGATGTTGGTGCTACTGTTGGGTGTGTCCTTTGTTTGGGTGTAGGCCACCTGTGTTGAGATGTGAGTCTGAAGAGATCTTGAAGCATAAGCATCTTGTGTTGAGCCATGAGTCTAAAAAGAACTTGGAGTACATACCTCCTAAGTTGAGTTATGAGTATTAAAGAATGTTGGAGACCATAGATTGTTTATTAATTGTGGTGTGGATGATTGTGTGTGGACACTATTTGAAAAGATGTGTTGTGGAGATGTTGATGTATGAAAGCTCCGTGAATATGC
The DNA here is from genome assembly GCA_000404065.3 of Pinus taeda. Lineage (NCBI taxonomy): Eukaryota > Viridiplantae > Streptophyta > Pinopsida > Pinales > Pinaceae > Pinus > Pinus taeda. Next base: position 75,582 of record APFE030071056.1, on the reverse strand, counting down.
TATCATGAAGTGAGGGGAATTGCGTGTAGGCAATTGTAGAGTCTACTAACAATAATATACAACTATGAAATACTATTATGGTGATGGATTTATGAGATATGGTGAGTGGATTATTTACAACTAGGTCTATGATTATCCCCTCTTTTTACCATATAAGTTGTATGAATAATGCCATTGAGAGTGGTCCCATAAACTGATATAATTGACAGAGTCCATAGTTTGATATCTTATATGTTTTCAAAGCTTAAGCACCAGCAATATGTAATGTTAGAGATTCAATCCATCTTTACTTTATAATAATGTCCAAATTAAAAAGAGAGAAATGAGTTTTAATGAGATCCAGATACATTAAAAAAAGGGTGTGACAAAAGCGAGAGGGCCCACTCAAGGTTTTTTAAAAGAGATTTTCATAGAAGTGATTATATCTATAGTTGTAGCTATGGAGTTGGGCTACTATCCGAATGTGATACCAGCTTCTACATAATCTACTACTACAAAATTATGTGAACTTGTTTTTATAGTATGCTGCTTGCTTGAATATTTTTTAAGATATTTATGCATCCCTTCAAATAGCCAATCATTGTTGTGTACCTGTGGATGATTGTGAGCTTCAAAAATGTTGATTGTTTTGAAGTTGGGGAAACATTGTTTCAAAATGGGTAATCCTATAGTTGAATTGTACCTAAACGAAGCAACCAAATTGGATGGTGAAAATTATGTGAATTGGAAGTTTAAAATGTCGACATTGAAGAAAACATACAATGTTTTGTTGATAGAAAATGGTGATAAAGTGAATCCAGAGGACGCCACAGACGATACATTTGCATCAATTTAAAATTGAGAAAGGTGAGAGACTAAGGTGAAAGTTTTATTGGGAATGTTTGTAAAAGACAACATTGTACCTCATATTATAGACTACAAGATATCTAACAAAACAAGGACAACACATAAAGATTTATATGAGTTTGAGAATACAAATCAACTCATGTCCCTGAAGAGTAAGGTCTTTTCCATTGAAATGGAAGAAATTGAAAGCATCATTAATTTCATTTCAAGAATTAAAGAAATTAAAGATAAAATTGGGAGATAAGCGAAATAGTATCTAGCATTGATCTAGTAACTATAACCTTAAATGGTATGTTAGATGATTACTAGATGTTCATCATAGGTCTTGCAACAAGGGAGAAGGCTCCCAATTTTGATGAGTTGGCAAGTATACTATTGCAGGAGGAAGAAAGTTGAAAGAACCTTAAAGCTCAAAGTAGTGATCTGATGCTGATGGTGAAAGGGAAACAACATTCCAAAGGATATCCATGGGAAGGAAATAAAGGAGAAAAACCACAACAAGATATGACACCTCCAAAGGTTGATGTTAGAGTTAAATGTTAAATATTGCATGAAAAGGAAGTGTCATGAGTCCAAACACACAAATAGAAGGCACACTAGTAATTTTATTCATAGAGGAGAAGAAATGAATGATGAATTCAAAAATATTATGCTTTTTGACAAATGGCACTCCTTATTGAATGAACTCCAAAATATGGTTGTGCCCTTCTCTCAAGATTAGGGTAAATTCTGATGGGGAACAATTTGAGTGGCGCCTTCTCCATTAAGGAGGTGTATCATATAGAAACACACACTTAGGAATATGCCAAAGAGATTATTTGGACAATAATACAAAGGAAAAAATTATAGCCAAAATTTTCTCTCTTCCTATCACTCCTGGTCCATAAGAAAATGTTGAAATGGGTCATATTACTGAAAAATAAGGTTTCGTGGGCCTTCATTTTGCAGTCTTTTCCAATCAGAGGTGGAAACCATGGAACACTTATTTAATGAGTGTTCCTTTGCTAAATCCATTTGGTTTAAATTTAGTATAGACAATGCATCCAAATGGCCATAATTAAGTTAACATTCCCTCTACCATTGAACAATGGTGTAACACCCTCCTCCCACATCTACCCAAGCAACCCACCAACAAGGGTAAATATGTGGCGAGAGGCCACTATAATATTATTCGACCTCGTAAGTGATGTTAAGGAAGTGGAACTGAAGGAAAAACACCATGCAAACATTCAACATCAACATTAGGACCCTCGAGAACTAATCCAACCATTTTGCCATCCTGCCCCTGGGTCCCACTGAGCTTTTGAACCACTTGACCTCTCAACGCTCTCATGCTATGGGCATGCCAACATCCAAGGATGTCTGAATGCTCTCACAGACCTGCAAGCCAAAATCCAGGGGATTTTTTGCATAGTGTTATGCCAACGTTCCCTGCATTTGAGCCACTTTTTCAAGCCCAGAGCCCAAGTCACTACCCAGAATAGAATGAAATCTTCAAAACAGTAAGATAATAGGGAAATAACAGTGTAAAAGCAATTACTTGAATAACACCTTGGCTGGACCCCTCCTAAGCATGACAAGAATTTCGTCAAACATATCACGAATATGTAATATACAGGTGTAAATAGCAGATCTGAGCATTGGGGTCTCATACTTAGGATAGAATTGCTAAGAAACATTGATGCCTCAACACATCAACTGTCATTTCATCCATTAGGTCATAGATACATTGTTCATTCATTTACAAGTAAAAACATGATGAGAGCCATACATAGATACTGTCATAAAACATATATATAACTAGCATAATAGCAACATAAATACCAATGAAATAACATCCAAATAAACCACATATAAACTAGTATAATACTCATAGAAATACAAGGATAAATAACCTCATATTGATGATGCAAAATCCAAACCCAGGATGGTACTTCCACATTCCACCTGACCATAGAATGGTTGAGCCAAATCTCTCTTCATCCATTCACCCTCATGCCATATTCCAAGAATGAATGTGGGATCTCATAGAACACATCAAAACAAAACCATCTAGGGCTTCTAGAGGTCATCCACCTCAACCCATCAAACAATGATTCCACCTCATGGTTGGACATCACCAAACCATCATCAAATCAGTCTTTATCCCAGCCACCCAGGGCTCAAGAGTGTTTGTTCCAACCAAGGCTCGAGGCCTAGTAACTCAACCCACAGTTTCCATTGGTCTCCATAGCATTTGTCCAATCAAGGCTCCAGGACTAGTAACTCAATCCACCAAGGGCTCTAGAGAATTTGTCCAACCAAGGTTACGAGACTAGTAACTCAACCCAAGTTGTTATATGGCTCCAAATTGTTTGTCCAACCAAGACTCCAAGAACCAGTAACTCAACCCAAGCTAAGGAAACATGAGAACCAACCAAAACAATACAAGGAAATAAACCCACAATCTCCATGGCTATTGAGAAAATGGAAAGGCTAGGCAATCCACTATCAATCCATACAATCCTCCATGTCAATGATAGTTCACAACCAAAACTCCACATGCATATGCTAGGCATGCCAGAACTAGTGAGGAAAACATACATGCAACTTGATACTTGTAATAAGATATTGATGTAGTTGTTGATCCCAATGTCCTCTTGCACTTTGCTTCTCTTCCTTTTCCTTCTTTCTCCTAAAATCCAAGTATGCCACACCCTCCAAGTGTGCTCCAAGAAAACTCTAAGTATCCAAGAGTATGAGATAGAGAGAATAATGAGAGAGCTCCAAAAATGAACTGACAAAAGGTTACCAACTGATCCTCAGAAGCCTTTTTATGAATGAGGCCTCTATTTTCTTAATTTTCCATTATTTTCCTTCATTTTCCTCCTCACATGCAACCTGTGATCTTTCACCTCCCTTTTCTTCTATTTTCCATTATTTTCATAAATAAATGTGCCAAAAATGTCATTTTTCCTTTCCAAAGCCTTAGCCATTTCCTTTGCCAATTTCCCTAGCCATTAAATAATTAAAAGTCATCCCTATCACTAGGATTTTACCCAACATTCAGCTTGGAATAAGTGTCCCATCAATCGTGGTTATTACTGTTCCTTTATTAACTTTTATCACATGGAATTTTCACCGGGGTTGTTACAGAACCCACTGCCTTGGGGGAACACCGTCCTTGGTGTTTAACAATACCTATAACCACAAAACTCTTGTAATAAAAATATGCTTTCGATGGAGCTTTATAACTTAGCTCATTGCAGTATTTACAATGGTCAACCTGTTGAGAAGCAACCAACATGAAAACATAAAAAACATAAAATCATAATGACATGACATCCATACCTCTTATTGGAGCTTTATAACATAGCTCATGGTGGTATTTTTATCCATATACATATGTACATATAGCAACATCACCCAAACATATACCAAGACATATACCAAAACACCATACCAAAACTTTTTTTCTTCAACCAGCAAACAAGGCAGGATATATAGCCCACATATGATCCGTCATCTCCCATGTAGCTTCATCAGGCCCAAAGTGTTTCCATTTCACCTTAACTTGCTTGATTGCTCAGTTCCAGAACATGAACACCTTTTTCTAAAATATACATTGAGGATCCGGATGGAATTCTCCATCTGGCTCCACGTGCAATGTAGACTAGTGAATCACATGATCAAGATATTTAACATACTTCTTAAGCAATGACACATGGAAAACATCATGAACTTTCACTGTCAAAGGTCGTGCAAGTTGATAGGCTACTAGCCCATTCCTCTCAACAATATTGAAGGGTCCACAAAGCCGTGGTGTCAGCTTGGCACATGATCCAATCCATAAGGAGCTCTTATTTAGTTTGATGTGTAAGTACACTTTTTCCCCAACCTAGAACTCCTTGAACAACTTGTTTTGATCTAGATAGATATTCTGCATATCATGTGTTTCCTTTAGATTCTTCTTTGTAACCTACATTTCTTGTTCCATGTCTGTCAACATGTCTGGTCCAATCAACACCCTGTTAACTGGATCACTCCAACTTATAGTAGTATTGAAAATCTGCCCATACAATGCCTCAAACAAACTCATCCTCAAAGATTCCTGATATCCCTTATTGTAAGCGAACTCTACGAGTGGAGGGTACTCTTCCCACTTTCGTTGTTGATGCATCACATACATCCTCAACATTTCATCCAATATCCTATTGACCCTCTTTGTTTGTCCATCTATCTACGGATGATAAGTTGTACTGAAGGCCAACTCTGTGCCCAAACCTACAAATAACTCCTTCCAAAACTTGGAAGTGAACTTCGCATCTCTTTCTGACACAAACTTCTTTGGAACACCATGCAATCTGACCACATCTCTAATGAATACCTATGCTAGATTGCTAGTTGAGAATGTAGACTTCACTCAAATGAAATGTGCAACCTTTTCCAACCTATCTGCAATAACGATGATGGAATCATGTTGTCTCACTATCCTTGACAAACCTATGATTAAGTCCATGGAAATGACTTCACGTTTCCACTCTAGAAACACAATCAGCTATAGTAGTCCACCTGGGTGTTTACACTCTACCTTCACACGTTGACAATAAAAACACCTAGCCACAAACTCTGCTACATCCCTCTTTAGGTTGGGCGAATAATAAAATCTCTTCACTTCTATCAATGTCTTCTAATAACCTAAGTGACCCAAATATGGTTTCGCATGAAACTCCCTCGGGATCACCTTCTTAAGCTCACTACTGTCTGGCACGTATATCCTATCTCTAAATCTAACCAATCCATCTATTGTAAGGCAATAGTCCACATCATGTGCACCTGCACCTATACCATTACCTGTACATGTACCTCTACCTATACATGTACTATCACGTGTACCTATACCTGTACTACCACTTGTACCTATACCAGTACTCCGCTGGAATGTGTGCATAATCTCCATATATCTGTCGTCCTGCTGACCTACCTACAAGATACAATCTTGTAAGTTTGTCCCATAGGAGATCACAACTGCTAAGTGATTTACCTATATCCACCTACTAAAAGCATATGTAATTTTGTTTTCTTTGCCTTAGATATATCTGATTTTGAAATCGAACTCATTGATCCTGGCCAACCATTGAGCCTGCCTACCATTTAGGTTTAGTTGGTTAAATAGATATCGTAACCCACTAAATCACTCATCAATACAAATCTCCTGCCCAAAAGGTAATCTCTCCACATATTCAATGCATGTATGATCGTTGTCAACTCAAGATCATGTGTGGGGTATTTTTTCTCATGCTCATTCAATTTCCTTAACTCATAGCATACCAGCTATCCATCCTGCATAAGGACTTTACCAAGCCTCTTCTTGCAAGCATCTGTGCATTGTTGGGTTTTGTTATATTCTTTCCACGACTAACCTACGTAGTGAACCGGGGGGTTAGAGGGGGGGTGGAGCCCCCCCTTCGTTGCGTCGATTGCGCAGCAGGGGGGTCACAGGGGGGGCGGCAGCCCCCCCCTGTCCGGGGGGTTTGAGGGGGGCAGGTAGCCCCCCTCTACGGGGTTTGGGGTAGCACCCCGAGAATTTTTTTTTTGGACCCTATATTAGGTTGGGCAAACCTACCTATGGTTTTCGGTCCATGGTTTTGGATGTGATGGTTTTCGGTCCATGGTATTGGATGCTTCGGCATGTAT